>CATIWQ010085986.1:0-41226 GCA_949673415.1 Euphorbia schlechtendalii | reverse complement strand
ATAGACTGGTCTACTAATTGTAAAACCATATTTGTCCTTTTAACTTCATCATCAAGTTTCAATTCTTTGAAGATTGATAAAGGCATTAGATTTATACTCGCCCCAAGATCACATAAACATTTTGGAAAAGAAATGTTTCCAAGATTACAGGGGATAGTGAAACTCCCTGGATCTTTCAGTTTAGTGGGCATTGTAGCAGTTATTATTTTACTACAATCTTCAGTTAAAGATACCTTTGATATTCCTTCTAAACTACTTTTACGAGATAAAATTTCTTTGATAAACTTACCATAGTTAGGAATCTGAGTAATGGATTCAATAAATGAAAGATTGATTTCCAAACCTTTAAGTTTGTTGATGAAATCAATAAATTGTTTATCCTCATTCTTCTTCATCATCCTATTCGGAAATGGTGGTTGAGGGGGATTAACCTTTCCGGATTTAGGTTGTTTATCCATTCCTGCATTTTCATCATATTTACTCGGATATTCATCCGGTACTTCAATAACATCATTATTAGCAAACATACCCGAAGGATTCGGTTGATCTAACAATTTACCACTACGAAGGGCTATAGCATGCACATTCTCTTTAGGATTTCCTTCTGTACTAGTAAGTAGATAACCTTTTCCTCGAGATGGAATAGAATTTGCTAATTGACCAATTTGTATTTCCAAATAATGAATAGAAGATGATTGATTTTTAAACATTTGATCCATCTTATTTTCTAACTTTTTGTAACATTCATCCGACTCTAATTGCTTAATACAAAATCCCTCTAAAAACTTGTCTATTTTGCTAGTTAACTGCCCTATTCTATCAGTATTCTGATAGTTCTTCTATTGATTATCACCATACTTCCAAATAGAATTTCTATAATTACTTCCATTATTATTGTAAGAATTCCCTTGACCTTGAATATAATTTAATTGCTCCCCTACACATGGGTTAAAGTTACACTCAAAAGCAGTATGTCCAATTTGACCACAATATTCACACGTCAAAGGGTTATTTTTACTTACACTCATATTATCTATCTTATTAGATAAAGCAGATATTTGTGCTTGCATAATAGAAATAGAATCTAATTCATGGACCTTTTTAACTGAACTAGAAGATGAAGATGCAGCATGTGAATGAGTAGCATTAGTTATACTTACTTGTTCTCTCTCCACTGGCCACATACTATTGTTGCTTGCCATATCTTCTAATAGTTCAAAAGCTTCTTCACTAGTTTTCTTCATAAGAGATCCCGCAACCATAGCATCAATTGTTCCTCTCGTTACATGATTTATTCCATTGTAGAAAGTTTGCAACATAACGTTCTGAGGTAAGCCATGATGAGGACAAACTCATTGAAGTTCCTTATAACATTCCCAGGCTTCGTATAAGGATTCACTATCTTTCTGGGTAAAGGAAGTGATTTCTTTAATGAGTCTTGCATTTTTTGCTAAAGGGAAATATTTAGTCAGAAAGGCTTGGGCTAATTGGTTACAGGTAGTGATAGAATTTAGGGGTAAAGAATTCAACCAAACTTTCGCTTTATCACGGAGTGTAAAGGGGAATGAGTGAAGTTTAACTACTTCTTCAGGGACATTGGGCATTCTGAAAGTATCACAGACTTCTAAAAAGTTTGCAATATGGGAATTTGGATTTTCATTGGGTAGACCATATTATTGCACATTGTTTCTAATCATTTGAAGTAATGCTGGTTTTATTTCAAACTGATGTGCATTAATTGGTGGTCTACCAATTCCTTGATTGTTACCATTGATGGTCGGGATAACATAATCCATAAGCTATGGTTGAGGTGGATCTTCGTCTTGATTCGGATCAGGATTAGGATTTGGGTTTGGGTTTTCAATTTGAGCCATCCTTCTCTCTTGTCTCTTATAATTTTGTTTCCTTGACCTACCAAATCATTCTATTTTTTATTTGAAAGATGCCAAACTTTCTCCCGAACTACGCGTACTTGGCATGCACCCGCTAGAAAGAAAACTCAATGAATAAGCAAGAAAAATATGTTAATAACACAATAGCGAAATAATAATAATTCTAAATAAAATATAAAAATATGCTTAATCTCTAGAACATAATTATCTTTCCCAACGATAACTTTAAAACGCATTTGCCTTCCCTGGCAACGGCGCCAAAAACTTGTTCGCCACTTTTCTACTGATAAGTTTAATCTATAATGGTTCTAAAATCTCGTGAACTATTGGCTAATAACTATGCCAAAAACTTGTTCACAAATAAATGTAGGTGTTGTCAATACCCCTTATCACATAGAAAAATGATGATAACTGCAAGTATACAGTTGGGATGTAGTTTTAAAAGATATCGAACCCACAGGGAAGGAACCAGGTCTAAAGATAACTAGGGAAACATAAAAGTAAAATAAAATAAAATAAAAATAGATTAGAGATTTTTGTGGTGGGAATATTAGAATGAAAAGTTGAGTAAATATAGATGTGATAGATTAGAGACTCTAAATTAATAGATTTTCACTACGAACAAGTATAGCAAAGAAAACATCCAAGTTCAACACAAGTGTTACGACACTCTAGATTAATCTAACAAACCGATTCAACACACTCAGATGTTCAATAATTCGCCGCAGAGCAACACATGAAATAACTTTTCTAAGTCTAGCGCAAACGAGATAAGACTGTTATATAAACCTGGACAACATCAACACTATGCTTAGTATGGGTCGCTCTCACATAGCCACATTTGGCAAGTTACCATTCCAAAAATGTTGGCTCACTAAACAGCGTTATATCACAGATGCAGTGATTATACACGATATTGTTAACCCCGAAACTACTGTTAAAATTAACGCCAACGCATATAACTTGATTAACATAAAAGACTTAGTACGAAATACGCATTATGACAGATAGACATATCATAAACTTCGAAATAAAAAGTATAAGTAGAAAGGAAAGAAAAGTTGTAAGGTATGCAAGTGAAAGCTAAAGTTGATCAAACCGTATCCACTCTTTAATGGGAGTCGTCAATTCCCACAATTCCTGCTTCTGCTTTGAATTCGGTATCAGCCCGTACAGAACCTCTGCTAGGATGCTATTCTTTGCAAATATCGAACAAATGAATATTGAAGAACTAAAACTTTTATTTATAAGTGATTTGCAAGAACACTTATACAACAATCGCTCGAGAATATAGAGAAATCTAGTGATCGAAACAAGGATTTGAATCACTTAAACATTTTCTCGCTAACACTTAAGAACGTAGCGAATCTGACTATACACACACTATATTTGCACTCTAATGCTTTCCTCTCTAGTATTCCACACTATCCAACACTTGATGCACTCTAATGCCACGAAATTGTTGAGGTTTGAAGCCCTATTTATAGAGTTCGAAAGGTTGTGTCTATCCGAATGAAGAGTCACATCCATTGGTGAAAGATTGCATCTCTTCAATGTGATTGGTTGAGAGGCTTTGATTCAATCCACAATGGATAGGCACCTTTTCATGATTGGTTAACTCCTGAAAAGTGTCTTTTCGTTGGTAGTTGATGGCGGTTGATGGTGGTTGATCATGCTTATCTGGCGGTTGGTAGTTGAGAAGATAATACCAGAAAACCGTCCATGTCACGACCGCGATATGTTATTCATGATCGTGAACCTTTTATTGGCAGATTTCTATTTCTGAAGTGAACAGGTCATGACCGCGAGGTATTGTCGTGACCGTGGATTGAGTTTTCTTCAGAAGTCTCCTTGTAACTTTACCGATCTTCGACAGCTTCGATCCTAAGCCAAATCTTCAAGTCCCACACATCATTTTGCACCTTTTTCACTCTTTTTTCATAGAATTCCACTTTAGTTCATTTTACTCCCAAGATTTACCTAGTATCTGCATTTGCATCAAAAACAACTACATACCATGTGAAATCTTTTATATTAAGTATAAAAATGACTAAAACTATAGTGTTTATATTATAAAATTATAATGATAATAAGTGTAATTATACACTTATCAATAATTCGGATCCAAAACACGTTTGGATTCCGAAATTTTGATTTTTAAATCAACTTTCTTTCATCTATTTCTTTTTCAAAAATCCTCATATATTCTCGGGTCTAAAACAAATTTAGAACCTGAGTCTAATTATATTTTGGATAAATAAACACTTATTTTCCATTCAAACCACAATTAAATCAAAACGAACGAGGAACAGTCCCAGAGATTGTACGGATACACCGAAGTGGATTCACGTCGAAAGTGTAAGCCTCTGAGTTTCGAGAATTGCAAATTCCATGCTCATCGTCTGCTGCTTCTTCTTTCCTTTTTATATGTGGACCTAGGAATTATTTTATTTATTATTATTGTAAATGTTGTAATTTTCTTTCTTCATCTATAATTTCTTTATTAATGGAAATTCATGTTAGAATACCCCTACGAAGGGAATACAAATTATTCCCAGATAATAGGCCTCATATTTTGCCATGCGGTCATTTTCACTAATAAAAATTGACCAACATATGTGCAAATAAAAATGAACCATTTTTATTTAAAATAAGAACTTTAAATCATCGATGTTTTAATTAGGCCACACGGGCCTTCTCAAAATCAAATCGAACATATATGTAAATATTGTGCCATATCTCGTGCTAACCGTAGTGGATGCAGGTTACACATATGCCTAGGATTTTATTTTCCTTCGAGTATTGCAAATATTATTTTTGGTAAAGGTAATTAATAGATTAGGCGGGCAGTTGCATCCCCCGAGGTTATGTAACCTTTTATCTTTACTTTTCCGCATTTATCTACCGCTTTGTGTATGGATTTACTATTTTCCACACATACGTTAAATCATGCTTAATAACTTCATAACGACTTAAGTGCAAATATGCGTAATTAAGAAATACGGTTTTCTACAAATGTAATATAATGTGATCACATTAGAAATAAGCAACTTATCCCGGACCCGAATCTTTTTATCTTAGTGGGCCATCCCCCGAACATTAAGCCTCACAGGACTCTAATTCCTGGAAAGAGCTAATCTAGGTGGTGACTCCACACTAAGAGATGGTAGATTTGGGTTTGACCGATCTAAATTTATTTTTGCTTTCTTTACCAAACCTTTTCGGGTCCCCAACCCAGTACTTTTTAAACACTTCGGTGAACCTCACCTCTAAATCCGCGAGCTTTCGGCCCATTGCTCCGTGTCGTCTGCTCATAGTGGCGACTCTATTGGGGATTTTTCTAAAAACTTATTTTTTAAAGGTTTTAGATTTTGGATAAGTGTCGAAAATTATTGATCACATTATGTTGTTTTCTCTTAATTATGACATATTCATAATTTCGCATTGCAATAGAAGGGATTAGCCCGTAAGATTAAGGTACCCTATTACTGCGAAGCTTACTCTTGTACTAATCTGCCTCCTTAAGAAAAGATAGTACTTGAGAGGTTGGAGGACTTGTTGCCATATCGCATGTACCTCCCTCGTTAAAACCCATTTGGGGGGAGGCTTGGAGTGTATTTTAGTGCAACAAGAACCTTCTACATCAACAACCCATTTACAAACCTCATGTAAATAAGCCATAGGCATTTTTCCCTAGGGTGCTACCCCACAAATGACCATGCATTATATTTTTCTTGCAGGTGCGCTCCTTAGTATCTTCATGGTACTAAGATGAACTAAACTTAAGATAGCGACTAGCCAAAAACCCTAAGCGCGAGAGTTGTATGGTTGGAAGTTGGGACGTTGCAAGCTTTGTGCTACGTACTTATTATTGTACAAATGTCATGCTAACCACAAATCTTAGTGCAGACACTCGAACGCACACAAATATAATGTTAACATAAGCATTTTCTCATACCAAATCGGCTTCACAAACACTTAGGGTTAGACGACACTTGAGATCGTGTTACCCTAGGATAACATAAACCAATTAGAATCATGAAACATCACTTACCCCTTTTTCAGCAAGATGTCCACTTGACATCCGACTTTTGGCCCACAAGGGGCAATAACATATTCAACACATTACCTATGAGATGTCTATCCGACACTTAGCCCACAAGGGGCAATAATATATCCCACAAATTACCTATGAGATGTCCACTCGACATCTACTTCATAGCCCACACGAGACAATCACACATACCACATAACCCAAACAGGGTAAATACCTACCCAAATCAAGTTTCCCACATCACGTGATGTCCCTGCTGACATCCGAACCTAAGCCCGCACAGGGCGAACTTATTTCAAAAATCTTACCTTACCAAATATTCATACCCGAACCATCCGCCCACACGGGGCAAACCTCATACCCTCAAATAGCGATGACCACACATGCATTCAAAATTTCACCCTAATTGGGTAAAAATAACCAAATCATTCATTAGATAACAACATACGGTAGTTGTTTTCGTTTCATTAGGGTATGTCACACTACTTACCCGAAATCAACTTGACCTCCTCATTCCATGAGATCTATTCATAGTACGAAATCTCAGAATATCGAATTATTACCATACGGATAACTTAGTCATCTCACTTACACCACTCATATTACAATGTCATACAGACATCGTACAAATCTCAAATCCAACCCCAGTTGTTAGATTTTCATTTCCACTTATTTTTATTTTTGCCTAACAACTAACCTGTTTGTTTCAAATGGATTAATAATATATTATTCATCTCGCATCATGGTATGCTAAACCCTTATGAATGTAGCCATAACATTAAACATCTCATGCATTTCTCGCATCACGAGTCATGAATCTCAAACGCATGGTCTGATCTTCTACTTGTGCATCAAAGAGGGTTGGAAAAGGTCTGCTCGTCTCCAGGTCTATGTTTCCCCAACCATGGCCAATCTGGATGGGGTTCCGTACACTGACCCAAGTGAGGACTCGGGTTCTGATTTAGATTCAGTTCAATGTACATCTTTCATGGCCAATCCATAAGAAGAAGGTGCGGGGGAGGATCACCCTGTCATTATGGGATAAAACTCTTAGCAGACACATCAATCGTTGGTGAGCGCCGAGATTGCAGCTACCTTGAATGCCTTTGCCAACAGCGAACAGCTAGCATCGCTTATTTGCCAACATGTTGGGAGAGCTTAGAATGTGGTGTCCAGCCCAAGGGTCACCCTTAACAACGGCATCCAACTAGTTGGATCGAAATAGGGGGACCTCCTACCTCGCATGTAGTGCATCCAAATCCTGCTACCTTTTATTAGTTCGGGGCAAGACAAAGTCAGTTAAGCCAGAACTAGGCTCAAATTGGGCAGCCAGGATATAACTTTGTCAATCCTTCCCAATTCTTCCCGGGACAAATGAGGTAACCGGCATTCACACCAAGGTCTTTCTACCAAGGAATGGCCCAACAGCCTATTCCTAGTTGGAGTAAGTCAGTTGCCTCACAGTTCCAGGAACCTCAATTGCCTAATTTTGAGGTATTTCCCTAGGGGCCATATAGCTCTTATCCAAGCACAGGGAACGCCATCCTCCAACAACCAGGAATGGTGGAATTATGGTAGCAGTTCTTGGCCACTCACGATGGCCACCTAATGAACACATTCCCTGCACAATCGATAGTAAGGGATGAAGATAGCTTGCCCCCAAACTTCGCAATGCCGCAATTTGAAAAGCATGTGGGATCTGGCGACTCTCGCGCTCACTTGACGCATTATCAAAAGGTGATGAGAGCATTAAGGGTCAACAAACTGATGATGGCTAAGCTTTTTCTCATCACTTTGGGCCACCCAGTCAATGAATGGTACAGCCACCTTCCGCGGTGCAGTACCATCATACAGGAACAAGTTTGGGTTAAACATCTTTTTGAGCTATCAAGAAGTGTTTAAAAAGGTGGATAAGATGGAGCACTATGAATCCATAGACACATCTGAGAGGCTCTAGAAAACCCCATGATTGATGATGTAATAAATTAGCTTTTAGCTACTTTACCAACGAGGTTGTTGAATTTTGAATAAATTGAACTTTGTTTATTTGCTTGATATTCTATAGATGACATCACGCATTCTCATAAACATATACATAATGTTTTTAGTACATGTGACGCATCATGTCATGAAATTAATTTGGGTATAAATGGATTCCCCACAATTATAATAAATTCAAATGATTTGACTCTTGAGAAAAAGTGAGAGATAAACTAATGTACTTACAAACATGTGATAGCATCTGCCTCATTCTATGAAGACGTAAGGTTGACGGAAAGATCTCCATGCATGAAACGTCCACCGACTACTGATAAGTCAAACAAAGGTCAAAAGGATCGAAGCCAAAATAAGACCAAAGTGTCAACAAAACAAATTGAAGATAACCCACCAAAGAACACAAGGAAGGAGTTAGATCATTGAACATGTCAACAACTCCATCACAAGGCTCACCAACATTGTAGGCAATCAAGAAAAAGTTAAAATGACCAAAGCAAATGGAAGCTCCCCTAAAGGATCAAAAAACTGGCACAATACTAAAGGCAAAAAATAGTCAGATCATTGAACACGTCAACAACTCCTTCGCATGGCTCACTACCATTTGTGGGGCAATCATTACACCATTGAATAATTAAACTCAAAAGGAAATGCTGATGATCAAGAATCATCATCGAGTACACCTCAAGCTAGCAAAGTGGCATGAGAACTAACCAATCGATCAGAAACATTGCATGAGATAACAAATGAAGTCATGGACATAGACGATGATCAATCTACCAAATCAACCAAGTCTTACACAATTGCTATCACACATAGGTGAAAGAAATAAATTGATAAAAAGTAGTACTACCAAAAATTAAATTTGTATTTAGCCTGTCAATTAACACTCGGTTAGTTGAGAAAAAATTAGGGCCTATTTTCAAAGCACAAAAAGAATAGCCCGTTGAGTTGAAAACCCGAAAAGGGTGGCTCAGGCAAAACTTAGGACATCGAGCACATTGGTTAGAAAACCTGGAAAGGCTAATTGATGTCAGGAGTCAAATCATTTGAAACATTTATACCCCTGTTAAGTTTATCAATGAATTGTCATTTTTGCTGAAGCTTTATGCATATGCTTATCTTGATTGCTTGCATGCCAATGGTAGAATATCGCAAGTAAACATCCAAAAAATAAAAGAAAGAAAAATGAGTCCGCTGGATTGAAAACTTGAAAGGGCAGTCAAGGTAAAAATTAAAACAAGGTTCGATAGATTGAAAACCCATAAGGGCGATCTATGCAGAAATTAGAACCAAAGAAATATCAAATTCATCATCTCCTCCTCATAACAGTATGTGACATTATATACCTCCAGCACTTTAGGCAAACAGCTTCCAAGCGATAATCACCGACATATTGCGGGATCAACAGCTCATCCAGACTCACCTCAGACCAGATCCAAATTCTAAACTCGAGTATAATTCAACGAACCCATGGTCATCGCTCTGAGGAAGTCATCCATGGAATCCCTAACAAGACAAATCCTAGGGGCAACCATGCACCAGCACAAGAGAAGGCTCTTCAATTAACGAAGCCCACAACACCTACAACAGACGAACATACATCATATGATAAATATTGTTCATGCATAAAATCATGCATACATAACATACACATCATGCCATCTACAGGTAAAGACGATGTCAAACTGGGGCAACACTGTCCTGGTAAATAAGAAACTCCAACCCCACTTGAGAAATCTACATACACCAAGAAAGACGATGGCCCACTCAAGCCTAAAGTCAATTTAAGCCTACTAATGCCCAATTCAAGCAACTTTGCTAAATCACAAAAGCCTCCTAGAATAATGGACCGGTCTTCAGGTTATCCTTGAATTTTCATTAAACTAATTTATTCATCATGTTTTAATTTTTTATTTGAAGGGGAAAAAATTTTTGCTTCACATAAACTCAATCAAATAATTAGAACATTCATCATAAAATGTATTAATATTATACTCTGATTTATCACAAGAAACAAGTCAAACTTCCTACTACGAAAATTCAAGATCGCCTTTGAAATAGATTTAGGCACCTATCCCCAATCATTCCAAGGGGCACACGATAATCGCAGCCAAAGAAGGAAACGGTTACCGAATATAACAGGGACGCCATAGAAAGAAATGGTCAACTCGACCACAAGGGGCACCAAGTACCTAGGGATTCCGAAAAAAGAAACGAACAACCCTATGAGGACACGGTGCTAGAATGGAAGGCCCACGTCATCACCAATCGGAGGCAAAGAAGGCACCAGCTGCACCGGTCAGGTATTTTCTCAATCCCCCTGCTCCATTTCGTGTCATCATACTGGTTATACAACCGGCATAATCACGAGAGGGGCAGCTATGAGCACGGGATTTTGTACTGGCTCGTGTGTTCGATGATGATGGATTTTCGGGATATTTTTCCTTGGATCGCACAATTTTTAACCGTCCGATGATCTTCAAATGGGAGTTCTCATCGTTAAAAATAATGTTTAGGGCCTAAATAAATATTTAGGACCATAGAAAATATTTAAAAGCCTCAAAGTGAAAATTTAAAGGCTTAAAATATTTTTAAGGGACATAAATAAGTATTTAAGGATCCAAAATCACTTAATTAAAACATGTATATATTTTAAGAAAATATTTGTATATATATAAATATATAAATAAATAAATATATATATAATATTTAAATATTATTTTTAAAAAAATTAATTAAAAAAATTTAAAAAGAAAAGGGTGTGGCCCAAAGAAATCTTTTGGGTTACACCCTCGCTGGAAATTCCAGCGAGGTCCTCGCTGGAATTTCCAGGGAGCCCGGTTTAAGGCCGGCCCGATCCCCTATAAATACCGGGACTTTTTTGGATTGAAGGGGAGTCGAAATTTTCAGAGAAAAATTCTATTTTCACGAGAAACAACTACAAAAATATTTTCTTTCAAATTTTCTTGGATAATTCGGATCCAAAACATGTTTGGGTTCCGAAACTTTGATTTTTAAATAAACTATCTTTCATCTATTTCTTTTTCAAAAATCCTCAGATATTCTTGGGTCTAAAAAAATATAGAACCCGAGTCTGATTATCTTTTGGATAAATAAACACTTATTTTCCATTCAAACCACAATTAAATAAAAAAGAACGAGGAACGCTCCCAGAGATCGTATGGATACGTCGAAGTGGATTCATGCCAAAAGGGTAAGCCTCTGAGTTTCTAGAATTGTGGATTCCGTACTCATCATCTGCTGCTTCTTCTTTCCATTTTATATGTGGACCTAGGAATTATTTTATTTATTATTATTGTAAATGTTGTAATTTTCTTTCTTCATCTGTAATTTCTTTATTAATGGAAATTCATGTTAGAATACCCCCGCGAAGGGAATACAAATTATTCCGGATAACAGGCCTCACATTTTATCATGCGGTCATTTTCACTAATAAAAATTGATCAACATATGTGTAAATAAAAATGAACCATTTTTATTTAAAATCATAACTTTAAACCATCGATGTTCTAATTAGGCCACGCGGGCCTTCTCAAAATCAAATTGAACATATTTGTAAATATTGTGCCATATCTCGTGCTAACCGCTGTGGATGCAGGTTAGATGTATGCCTAGGATTTTATTTTCCTTCGGGTATTGCAAATATTATTTTTTGTATCCCCCGAGATTATGTAACCTTTTATCTTTACTTTTCGAAGTTTATTTATCGCTTTTTGTATGGATTTACTATTTTCCGCACATAAGTTAAATCATGCATAATAACTTCAAAACTACTTAAGTGCGAATATGTGCAATTAAGAAATAAGGTTTTCTACAGATGTAATATAATGTGATCACGTAAGAAATAAGAAACTTATCCTGGACCCGAATCTCTATGTCTTAGTGGGCCGTCCCTCGGACATTAAGCCTCACAGGACTCAAACTCCTAGAAAGAGCTAATCCAAGTGGCAACTCCACACTAAGAGACGGTAGATTCGGGTTTGACCGATCTAAATTTGTTTTCGGTTTCTCTACCAAACCTTTGAGGGTCCCCGACCCGGTAATTTTTAAACACCCCGGTGAACCGCGCCCCTTATCTCGCGCGCATTCGGCCCATCGCTTTGTGTCGTCCGCTCACACTAACCTTTGTGGATGAAGGTAGATTAGGATTAGATGTATGTTAGGATTTTAATTATCCTTTGGGTATCGCAATTTCAATTTTTTTGGGAAATGTAATTAATAGATTAGGTGAGCAGTTGCATCCCCCGAGGTTTTGTAATTTTTAATCTTTACTTTCCGCCTTTAGTTACTACTTTATGGATGGATTTAGCGCTTTCAAATACATGTGAATCATGCATAATAACCTGAAAATGACATAGGTTCGAATACACGTAATTAAAAAATACGGTTTTCTGTACATGTATTATAATGTAATCCAATAAGAAATAAGCAACTTACCCGAACCCAAATCTTTATGTCTTAGTGGGCCGTACCTCGAACATTAAGCCTCACAGGACTCTAATTCCTGGAAAGAGCTAATGCAAGTGGTGAGTCTACACTAAGAGACGGTAGATTCGGGTTTGGCCAATCTAAAATGTTTTCGCTTTCTCTATCAACCAACTTTTCAGGTCCCCGACCTGGTAATGATATTTTAGGGATCGGGCCTCTCATTCTCGCTCGCTCTCGACCCATCACTCTGTGTCATTCGTGTACAACAATACACTCCTTCCATCAAGTTAAGAACCATCCAGTTTATGGAGTTCGGATTAAGTGTCAGCTCATGTAATAGCCGTAGCTATTCTGGAATTAGACTTGTTCACGAAGAACACCACTCAACCATTATGTATCAAGATTGATTAGAAACTTGTTCTATCAATCTTATACTTTGATAAAAGGTTTATGAGTGTGTCACTTCAACAAGGAGCCCTAAAGTACATCCCCCATTCTATTACTATATCAGGAGCAATGGATCCCAACTTGACTACTCGGCTTACCAACATATGATCATCACTATACCCGTAATCACTTGTATCATCATGATCCCCAGGGTATGAATAAGTAAAACCCAAAGTATAAATACTCCTATATTCGGTAACTAGTATGAGATCGACTGCTTGGATCTAATCCAAGGAGTAAGTCTACACATGCTAGTCTGTCCACTTCATTGATGTCTCATCTCAATGAAACTATGACTAGAGATATTTAGACTATTCATAGTAACACGTATGTGTAGTTATCGCTCCACATAGCTCCCACTATGTCCTTTCACTTTTACACTATGAAGTAGTCACAGACTTTGTTTTATCAATGCACATATATATAATACTATACATATATGATACTAGATAGATACATAAATAAATAAAAGCACTGATAAACAATAGAGATCCCTTAATTATTATTAATAATAATCCGAAATCGTTTGTACATTATAACTAATTAAGATATATCACCCTAATTACCTCTAGGACATACATCGTATCTAACAATCACCCCAACGTTGGAAAATGTGTGCAACATAATCTCCAATGATGAATTAACCACTCTCATCTCAATCGTGTTGAGCATGCTGATGTGGCGATAACCCACAGCAAATAACCATGTTAATAAATAAGTCTTAATTATTAAAAAAAGACAAAAACTAATTATAAATGATGAAAACTCATCACATACCCATTTTTTTCAAACATCTCTTAAATGCCTTAATCAGTAGTCTAAAAAACCCTAAAAAAATGAAGCTACGATTTTGCCTTAATCAGTGGTCTAAAAAACCCTAAAAGAACAAAGCTACGATTTTATGAAGTTGTGTTTTTCTCTACCATCTGAAACTTTACGTGTTAGAATCTAAGTTTTTAGAATAATTTATCCTAATGGCTTATTTGGTTGGCGGAATAGTTATTCCATGGAATAGGAGAAAAACGAATGGAAAAAGGTGGAGTGTTTGCCTAGAGTTCATCGTCGGGATGGAATAGCTATTCCTAGCTATCATATAACTCATGGAATAGTTATTCCTTCCCTCGAGAAGGGAATAGCTATTCCATGAGTTGTATGATAGCTAGGAATAGCTATTCCATCCCGATGACCGGGCTCTAGGCAAACACTCCACCTTTTTGTATTCATTTTTTTCCTATTCGGTGGAATAGCTATTTCATCAACCAAACGAGCCCTAAGTGTTTTGAAGAGAATGAATCAATCAGTTAAAGAATAAAGATGCATAATCAAGTTTGTGTCATACGTGTTTAAATACTAAGTTATTTTTTAGCACTATATATTTATTATAGTAGAATTTCATGTGCCTAGCACACATGTATTTGCTTGAGTATTATGTATTTAACATCCCATATTTATCTTTAATTATTTAATAGTTATTTCAAATCATGATCCAAATTATCTACATAAACTATTGTGAGTTAATTTGAAATTGGGATGTAAAAAGCATATTTTGGTTTGTGTGTATGTGTGCATTTATCTATGTCTTGAAGAAAGATTTTCAGACTTTGGAGAATGAAAAATGAAGATTTTGGAAGCTGAAAAAGAATAAGCACAAGGCTCAATGCTACTGACTTTGACAAGCTACTAATAGATTACCTTAATAGCAAAAAACTCTACTTAACAAGTAAAGCCAATCTATCCAGTACTAGTTTTAGCAAAGTCCTCAATAGCTACTGATTTCCTACCAAATCAAGCTTCATTAAATAAATGGTGATCATTATTCTTTGGAGACTTACCAAATCAAGCATTGGACTCCTAATCAAGCATCAAATGGCTAACCACGATTAACCATCATTTGAAAACACTCCAAATGAAGAAATTAACGGCTAGAAGACCATGAAGATCCAAGCCTTAACTCACAACGGTCACAAGATATTTCTAACAGCTTCATAACTACTAGTTACTTCAACATCAAAATGATTCTTTATGGATCTTTTTTAGACTTTGACTAATTAAATTTTCATTAATTCAGTTATTGCAAGAACTTTATTTTGTAGATCTTGATTCTTTTACTTTAATGGATAATTGGGATTTGTTCTTCTACAACCCATTCCTTCACTATTTCTTTACCTTTTTCATATTAATTTTTTTTCATTTTGTATTATGATGATTTTTGTGTTGATATTCGATTTGGTTGCTTGTGATTAAACATGTAAAATCTGATTATGGGCATATGGAAGAGATTATTATTGTAGAAATTTTCATGCTCTTTTTATGCTAGAAACATGTTCGATGAAATGTTTGGCTTAAACAAAGGTATTATACCACTCTTTATACAAGGTATAATGCCTTTATTGAAAGTCAAGCACTTCATCGAACATGTGATACCACTCTTATACAAGGTATAAAGCCTTCATGTCATGGTTTTTTATTGGAAAGTGAATCTCGTTATAAACATAGAGGAATATACTGTATAGATACATTATACCACTATGAAATCATGCATAAGAGTTATACATTATATCATTATTATACCATGTGTAAGAGCTTTTGTACTAGGTTTAAGGTTTTTATGCCATGATTTTTATGAGAAATTCAGTATTGGTTTGAACATAAAGGAGAAAAAAAAGACTATATAAATACATTATATAACTCTTATACCATGCATAAGGCTTTCATGAAAAGGCAATAAAAACATGTATAATACACTATTATACCATGTATAAGACTACGATAAATTATTATTTCGGAAAATTTGAATTGTATGTCATTTTAAAGATAAAATTGAGACGTTCAAAGCGTTGATTTGAAAAAAATTAACTGTTTATGAGATTTTGAAGTTTGAAATTACGAAATTCAAATTTAATAGAATAGAGAATGTAGTTACAAGGGATAAACAAAGACAACGTTAGAAAGGGTAAAAGAAAAAAATATAATCCAATGAAACGAAAAATTTAATAATACATTATCTTTGTTATAAAAGTAATAAAATCTAATTTTTTGGGCATTTGCTTTAATTTCCTCTAATCACATTTAAAGGTTTTGCTTACTCCTCCGACTTTTATTTTATAAATTTTTTTTATCTAGGTTCGATTAGGGCAGCCAAGCCTATGTTATTAGTAAATTAAGGATGGATGTATTGTGACGAACTCGCCAACAAAGAGATCGGTGAATATGAAACGATAATGACAAATCACAATGTGTTGGCACTTGACCTATTCATTAGGAAGACTGGTTGAACTTCAGCTGTCTTTTAACTAAAAATACACCCAAGCCCGACATGGCTCGACCCATACTTTAAAAGTCATGGGTAGGGCTAACGTGATCATTCTCAAACCTGGCTCATGCTAATTTTTCTATTAAATTTTCAGGATGATGAATAAAATAAAAAAAGCCAAAACATGGATCCATTGCTATAGACCTCAATCTTCATAGTTTTACAACTGGATTGAACTTAATCCATCTTTAGACAAGATATTAATAATCTTTCACAGTAGATACCAAAATCTATCGTCATTCAACAATATCATTTCAGATTTGCAACACTGGTTGAATGATGTTACAGAGCAAGTAAATTCTTATGATTGTGGAATAACAATCGTTAGTTATGCATAAGAAAATATAGGTTATTGCGTTTATCCTATGTTATCGGAGTAAGTCTTGTCCATGGTCATGTTTGTCTTGCGATGAAAGCAAGTTCGATTTGTTTATGTTATGTGGTGTTTATGTCTGTTGTTTACGTGTTCTTGGTCATGATGCGTAGTTGTTAGATAGAGCAGCTGATTTTTTTGACATGTAGCATGCTTGACTTCATGTTTGTCCATCTTTGATTAAAGTTGTTATTGCTTTTGTTTTGATTAATAGATTATATTTTTTTAGCAAAAACCAAATATATCTAAATATTATATATTTGAATTTTTTTAGTGTTATAATACATA
Source organism: Euphorbia schlechtendalii (assembly GCA_949673415.1). Classification (NCBI taxonomy): domain Eukaryota; kingdom Viridiplantae; phylum Streptophyta; class Magnoliopsida; order Malpighiales; family Euphorbiaceae; genus Euphorbia; species Euphorbia schlechtendalii. The sequence continues at coordinate 24,412 of CATIWQ010085986.1, read as the reverse complement.
CTTTCATTTATTGATTAAAGTTTATAATTTCAAGAGATTAAATTTAAAATACTTATCAAATATAATATATAAATATGCACAATAAATTACATTATTATTAATCGGACGGGACTCGATTTGAATGTTTATACAAAAATCAAATCTGATTCACAAAACTTCAAACATTAACTAGTTTCGGGTTATTGCTGGCCCAACAAAACCTGGCCGATCCAGTGGGTAACGAAAGAAGAGAATAGAGTTCTTGTTAGAAAAGCAAGGCAACCTCCATCGTTAGATCGAACGTAGATCTAAGGGCGTATAATCCTTATTTTCCAATCAGGCAAAGTCTATATATAAATAGCTCTAGGTTAAATACCTTGCAGTGTTTAGTTTTTGAGCCTCTCACTCGTCTTTCTGCCAACTGCAGCTATCTCCGGCTGCGATCATGGCTTCAGTCAAGCACCTGTTCACGTCCGTTGGTCCACCTGCATTTCGCTCCGGATGCGACATCAATGGTACGTCATGTTATTTAGTTATTACCAGTGGTAGTCCGTCGAATTTGGCCAGTGCAAGCTTAGTTAATAGTTTGGGGTTGCCATTGATTCCACATCCTGATCCGTATGAATTGAATGATATAACTGGTAAAGATCCAATTTGGGTATCCAATCAAGCGAAAATACCTTTTTCGGTGGGTTTTTATCGGGACGATATCGTATTTGATGTTATTCCGATGCGAGATGACTGTATTTTACTTGGGCGACCATGGCAGTATGATATGGATGTACTCTATGATGGTAAACTGAATCAATACATGTTTAATGTGAATGGAAAGTCTCACATATTAAGGGCAGATGAAGAATCAGATTCAGGAGGAAGATGCGAGATCGACAACAAAGAGCAATGTGGTGAAAAGGCCTGAGGTTGATTTTATCGTCTATGAATATAGTTTTCATCGTAGTTAGATAATTTATTGGGATACTTATCAAGATTTAGGTTATTTACAAGCTTGATTTTTATTATGTTTGTTTGTGTGATGACCTACAGAGACTGAGTTTAGTGTTCTTTTTTTCAAAAAAATCAGTAAGAAATTTCTATTCCATTCTAATTTTGCCATTTTCTTTCAAAACAATATAACTTGTGCTTGTTGTTTTCAATCCTCATTTGTACAAATATTGAATACACTCCATTGCTGGCCAAGTACGATATGGTCAACGCTCATACAACCATATTGAGATCATGAGTTTAAATTTGTGCACTAATTAATCTTCAATCCTTTATAGAGGCTGGGAAATTGCCTGTCTTCCCGATGAATTTACATCATAACAACAATACATATATTGCATCTGCCATTTTTCCTTAAAAGAGAAACATAATCTTTCTCAAAGAATAATTGATTTTGGAATTGGTGATACAGTCCCACAATTGGGCATAAATTATCGCTTGTTCTTATCCATACCAATGGAAAGGTGTTCGAAACTCCGTAACTGATCATCATGATTGGCTCTTGTACCATTGACGACTTTGGATGTAGCTCCAGAATGGATTCTGCGACTGGTAGATAAATGGCTGTTGTTCGAGAAAAGCCAACTCGATCGACTCTCGCAGCCTGTAAGGTTGGAACTTAGCCTACTGCTTGAAGCGACCGCCTTTCTGGAAACACTCCCACTGCGAGATGCGCGGCCCTTTTCTGAACTAGGTCGCTGAAAACAACGGAAGGACACTAATTACTTGCGGAAAAGTGAATAGTGTTCAGTGATTTTCGATTACTTACCGCATCCTTAGAGGATGATGCATCTTCTGATGTCTTGTGTTTTAATCGATCGCCGCTGCCAGATGTCAGTCGTCTACTGAACGCTTCAAGGGCCCCTGAGGACCTTTCACGACCCTCATTCCCTCCCGCTGATGAAATAGAAAAAAAAATAAGGCACCACTGTTTAAGCTATTGTGACAGATTTTGATAGGTCAACTCAGTGAAAAGGCTACTGCAAAACACATCACTGTTACAGACTAAGCCTTTCACTCTTGAGAGGGAACACACCTGGGGCCTTTTCAGTTTGTTCAAGTGGTTGTCGCGGTTTCAGCCCACTTCTCCCAGTAGATGGCTGAAACAAAAAGGACAAAATAATGCATACAAAACAAACAAGAATTTTACGAAAACGACCGAAGCAAGAGCTGACCCGTTGCCTGGAACTGGAACCGATCTGAGGATACTTTAGTATAGTCCAGTCAAATACATAGTCAAACTGATAACCTGCGTAACCGATAAATGAATAGCTTGCGTTCGAGTAGTTTCTCATGATGGAACTGTATAAAACTTTACCAATAATAAGATTTCTTGCTTGTATTGTATTACACGCAAAATATAAATAAAGCCCAAATATAACAATGCATCCGTTTTACCTTCTCGGACAAATAAATCACGGAAAAGTCTTTTCAAATAGGAATAGTCTGGCTTGTCTTCGAATCGCAAGGACCGGCAATAATGGAAGTATGATATGAATTCTGATGGATACGACTTACAAAGGACCTGTCAAAATTTTTTTAAGAAATTTCAATACATTGTTGCTTCAGATGTTTTTTCAAATAAACAGCCAACAAAGTAAGCATCACAAAACTACATTGATGAGCTAGTTTAATATTTGCAGTACCTCAACAGGAGTTAGCATCTTCTTCTCACTGATTTTATCATATTTCTGCTTTTTATTCCCAGCTTTGAGTCCCTGCCAGGGAAGACTGAAGCCAGTGGTACAAATACTTAGAATATGATTGTAAGGAAATAATCCGAAAGGAAAACAAAAAAAATACAAGGTAGCATATTTTCAACCTTCCTCTCAGGAAATACATGAGTACATAACCAAGTGATTCCAAGTCATCTCTTCTGCTTTGTTCTACAGACAATGCATAACGGCAATTAGATTGATTTGATCTTTTTCCAGTGACGATATCGTAATTCACTCACCAACTCCAAGATGAGTGTTCACACTAGCATATCGAGCTGTTCCAGTCAAATTCTTATTTTCCCTGTTAAAACACACCACATTGACCACAGCATTAGCAAACACAAAAATTTCTAGACGAGTCAAAATACGAAATCCCAGAAAAATGTCAACTGGAATTTCAAAGAACTTTTTTAAAATTCAGCTTAACCAGAGTGCTTCCTTAGAAGAGAGCAAGTACTAGCAATAATCTAAGCATTGTAAAGATTCAATTGCAATGGTTGACAATAATCATTATGCTAAACTTGGTAAAAGAAGGAGAATAACTAGCCTTAATTTCAACTTCACTCAGCTCATATTATCTTGAATTTTCTAAGCATTTAAACATTAAGCTGACAGGAAAGCACAAGAAGCTAAAGGTCATTTAACAACTACAATTTGTCACAGAGGGGGCAAACATAAAATAAGTATAGCCAAAGGAGATACCTGTATGGTATATGCTTGTGAGTTTGAAGATCCCGAAACTTTTTGGCAAGCCCATAATCAATTACGTATACCTGATACAACATTATCGACGAAGAAGATCGCAGCTTTAATTAAGAAAAGAAATATCTTCTCTTTGATAATGTAAGGGACTGAATCAGGGAACAAAACATTTATATTTCATACGAACAAGACTGAACCGATTTCAAATCAAAGGAAACCAAAGAATATTTGAAGATATAGTAAAAACTATCTTGCATGTTACCTGCACTATCTTACTTTATTATATTATTACCCAATAACAACAACTGTTATGGAATCCAAACCTGATTGGCTTTGCGCCCCAAACCCATTAGAAAGTTGTCAGGCTTTATGTCACGATGAAGAAAACCTTTCGAGTGCATATACTCGACTCTATTAATCTGAAAGAAAATCAAACCAATCAGTAAAAGAACTTCTAACAGTTAACAATACAAAATAATTCAGGGAAGCTATGCAGGTGCACACCAATTGATCTGCAAGCATCAATACGGTCTTCAAAGATAATTTCCGATTGCAGTAGTTGAACAAGTCTTCAAGACTTGGCCCTAGAAGATCTATAATCATGACATTGTACTCTCCTTCCACACCAAACCACTTTAGTTGAGGAATTCCCGCTTTGTTCAATAAAAAATATCAGATAGGGAAACTCTTAGTTAATCACAGGATATTGTAACTTCGAGCAAGACAAAGGCGTGACAACTTACTTCCTCCTTGAAGAAGCATGTAAATCTTAGATTCGTAGTGCAGCTGTGGGTGCTTCGTTCTTGCTGGTTCCTTCAAACAGAGAATAAAAAAAGAGCATTTAATATACTCCAACATAACAGAATAAATAAACTAACAACTCTCTATTAATATTTCAGAACGTTCACATGGCAGGGTTTTGCATTCACCAATAGAAAAGGTAAACAATAACTAATTTCCAAAGCACTAAAACTTATAAATGGTTTTGATCAGAAATAATCTCCGGGAAGGTAAAACATCACAAGTAGTGGTTAGTCAGCTGCCTGAACTTATCAGTTGATGTATATGCACATAAATGCATGAATTTGATACTAATTACCAATGTGAACCATACAAAATGCATTTCTTCTGCTAGGCAACTGACACTCATAATACATCATACAACTGTAAATTCATCTTAGATACTAGGTTACATTTACACTTCAGCTTTGTTCTTCAACATCATAGTTATTCAAAAGAATTAGAGTTTATGCGATTACTAGAAGTCTCAATAATGAATGAAATGCACGAAAAATTCAAAGGTGACAATTCAAACACGATAGAAAACCCGCATTGACATTGCATAAATGAACTGCCACACTTAAATGAAAACAAAAGAGAAAGATTGGCCTTTATTTTCTTATATTCCGTTGGTTTTAGCCAATGCTCATCCAATTCTAACACAATCAACAATTGCAAATTGAAAAAATCTACTTAAAGTTTAAACCAAAATCAAAATTGGTGCTATACCAGTTTTATACCAACTTCCTCTCCGTTCTGCACATTCACCCCTGCACCAGTTTAACAAGAAAACCAGCATTCAATTGTTTAAAAAGAAATTCTTCTGCTCAATGACAACAGAAGAAAATAAAATAAAAGAGAATGAACTAACCAAGAAACAGCTCGCCAAAGGATCCACCGCCGATCTTTCGACCCATTTTAAATTTGCCCCCAATTATATTGTCCATGTTCAAATTTGATTTATTTACCCCAACAATGGAAGGAAATACGATTATACAACTGTATTTTCTATACACTCAAAATAAAAAATCTCTCTGAGTGTCCAAAATTATGAATGAAAAAATAACCTTAATTGAAACCAACTGCTGATTGAACAAATACATAAATCAAAAGTATATTCTAAACCTGAAGAAGGATTTGCCCCGTGATTTGATATAAACGGAGGAGATCTAATCCCTCTGCAGTTGAAAATAAGATCATGGAAAGGCATTATAGAACACCCATGAAAATCATTTAAGTTTTGACAAAACAGAAATTGGAACACAGCAAATTTTAATCAAATGGTGAAGAAGAAAGGTATCGGAAAAGGAAGTTTTGCAGAAATATCTGTTCTTTTCGTTTGTTTAAAGGATTCAACCATTATAATAAAAGAAAAAGGAAAAAAATTCTAAAAAAGTGTTTTTGTTAAAACAACTGTAAAAATTTCCATAGCTTTTTTCTCTCTTAGTTGTTTTCCTCTATTAGGTTCCTTCATTTTGACACTGTAATTCGCGGTTTAGGACATGGCAGGCAAACACCGCACGCGCTTCTTGCGTGATCACAGCTGTTCGTTTTATCACCAAATTGGTGGGGAATTTTTCTACATTCTGTTAAATTATAGGGGCCCAAATGCAATTATTCCTTACTGCTAAAAATAAAGCTCCAAGTTCTCCCCTTTAATAATTTCCCCTTTTATTTTCTTGCGTTTTCCTGCCCACCAAACAGAGATCCTTTCCTTGGCTGAGAGAATTGAAGATGAGCGAAAAAGACTCGAATTTGGAAGGAGAAGGATTTGAGTTGCTCAATAAATTAGAGCAGATATTGGAGTCTGATACTCTCATGTAAGTATATATACCTTGAATAGTTTATTTATTTGGGTTTCTTCTGAGTGTTATGCAAACATGTAATTATTGCTTTATGCTTAGTTAGATGGGATGCCTGTGTTTCTTTTATGTTTACTGTTTTTTTTTTCTGTATTAATGATTGTGATTATGCAAAGAGGACAAGTTTCGTCCTTAGATAGATATAGATCTGTTGGAGTGTGGAAATTAGATGCTCGAAGCTAGTGGCTATAGCTGATCCAGCAGAATTCAATCTATAATAAAACTACAATGATTTAATAAGCAAACCAAACCAAGTGAACAGAATGCTTTGAATTCTTCCGATTCAGGAGAGAATTCTACCCAATATAATAGAGACTCAATTCCTATGAGAAAACTTGATTTCTTGAAATACACAATTTTTTTTCTATTGGCCTCATATGTATGATCACATACATTTGTTACTTATCGAAAAATAAAGGCCAAATATTCACTACCATTTAGAAAAGTAAAAGGATTGTTAATTACAAAAGTTGGGCAGGTTAAATAAAGGCATAAATACACTGCTAATATTATGGATGCTATCATTAGACATGGACTGCTAGGCTTCTCTTGGGCAAACAAAGGAATGACTTGTTACAACCCTTTTTATTGTACTTTCAAGGAGTGCATCCTATTTGGTGGGTTAGTATTGTCTTAAAAGACGATAATCTAAGCAGGGATTGACAAGAATAAGAATATAATGGTTTTATATGTCTGTAGATACCCTAATTCAGTTTTTGGGTATAAAAAGTGCTTGAATACTATATATAATAGATGAAGCACACTTCTATAGTTAATGGCTTGAAGTTTGATGATCCCTACGCAACTAGAGGAGCTAAAATATCTGCGTTTTGTGTATGTTTATTATTGACCTATGGAAGCAAAGAGCAAACTAAAGAACTTTCCACTTATTTTTTCCATCAAATTTTAAAAGCAGTTGTGCTTATATTTCTTTTCTGAATCTGCATCAAGTGTTTGTTCCAGTTAAAGATTCTATTTTTAGGCCTGCACTTAAAAGGCCTAACTTGTGAAAATATAAGAAATTCATGATTCCCTTCTTTTTTTCTTTTTTTTTCATCATATTCCAAAAGACAAACACTTCATGCTAGATTTCAAACAGAATTTTCTTGTACTTATTCATTAGTAGATTTGCTCTTTTGAGGTTCATGCTACAGACACATGCGAGCTGCAATGCATCACAAGGGATTCATAAATGAATATCATAAACAATTGTTGAATCAAGTATCAATTTATGTTAGAAATACAATGTTCTACCCATTGCAAATATAGATTACACGCTCGTGGCATTACATTCTTCCCTCATTCTCAAGTCTGAGCAAGGAAGTAGTGAATTTACATTTCCAATTAACAAATCAAACTGCCATTGCTCCCTCTCTTCTGAGCCTGAGTAGGCTATGACAATGAAGTTTGATTTAGTTCACCCATGCTTGAGCTGCATATTCAAGAGACTTGTTCTTTCTAGAATATGTCTACAGTCTACCCATGTTTGAGCTGCATATTCCAAAGCTCACTAGGCCCACACGTAAAATTCTAGAGTTCACATGCCAGTAAGTACATTGAATACTGGATGCTTGTCCTCGATGTTCTTTTCAGCCGCATTTGATTTTCCTTGTTGTTGTTTCTTGCCGTTTTTCTTAAGGGCTTGGATTTCTATGTTTGACTCCTTTGGAGGAGGTTATACCTATTAGTTTTGCTCGGTGTTTCAGTGATTTATGCTCCGCCTATCCCTGGAAGGTTTTCTTTATCTGCAGCATTAGAGGTTTGAAATTCCAGTTTGACTTTAGATAATCAGTCCCACACTTGTTTCATCTTGGTTTGAAGAAACCATGTTCCCTAGCATTGGATATTTAAATGGCAGAAACTGGATCCTTAATATGGGATGGTATTAGATATATTAACAGAATGGCAGATTCTCGGCTGCTCTTAATGGTTTTTGTTGATGGAAAAGAAACTCTGTTGTTTCATGCCCTTAGCCTTAAAATTATGCTCTCTAATCTCTTATCGAAGCTCAATCATTTTTTTATCGTGTTGATGTTCACTCCATTTTCGGTAGTTTCAAGATTAGACTGATCAAAATATGACCTAATAATGTTGCTCATTGCTTAGCTAGAGATACAATTTTCTGTTGCCCAATATACAGGCTCTTTCATATAAAAACACATGGTTGCATTTGGATGCAGAGATGAAGTAGGACATATTCATCCATCACAATTCGCCTCTCTAAATAAGGAATCAAAAAGTAGCAAATTTCCATCAAAAGATGAGATCTTGAGCTCAGAAATCGATGCAACCAGCGCCCTCGATACAAATTTTTGGAACAAAGATCGTAAATTGGGAATTTCTACACTTTTGCTCCTTCCATTGTGCAAAGCTGCCAAACATGCTTTTATGGATGCAATTAGAGAATATAAGAAACTTAACCACCCCTGTAGTGCATTTGGGAACGAAATTCATTCACATGAACTTTCACCTCTTGAAAATGAAGTTATGAAGCATAGCAAGGCGATTTTATTGTTAAGTTGTGATTTTGGCACCGCATGGAATTCTAGGTATTCTTCTTTGCTATGATGTACTATTTTATTCTAGCTGAACATTCATGTATATCTCGTGTATCACAATTTCAAAGTTTGCTACTTTTTGTTAATACGATACATAGTTACTAACTTTTTCGTGTTTCCATGTTTTCTTGTTCCCTGTTTGCATGCAGGAAATTATTACTGTCGAGGAAACAACACATGTCAATGTTCATCGATGAACTTTTCTTCTCTGCCCTTGTTCTTTCCTACTCACCTAAAAGTGAGCAAGCTTGGTCCCATAGGTAATTTTTTAGCTGTTTTGTGGTGTTCTTAATTTGATTCTTCCGTATATATGAATTATTTGGTGATAAACCTGTGTAATACTCAGCAAACTCTTCTGCCGTTTACAAGTGTCAATCTTGTTTCTTATTCATGTAACAATTATTGACAGGCGGTGGGTGATGAAGATGATTGCTGCAGGGGATTGTTCAACCATGCAACAGGTTGTAGCGAGAGAATCTGAGCTGGTGGAAAAAATAGCCGAGGTTTAAATTCAGTTCAGGAATTGGATACTATTAATTAATGAAGGTTCTTAAACTTTTGCAGTAGTAAATCATGCTAAGTTTGTTTTTGCTATATATTGTATGAATTACATTTTAGCTCATGGACATCATCATTGGGCTACACAAAATCGAAAAGATGATGCCATTGATAGACTGTGATCTCATTCTGATGTGTATTCATTTTATTTGCAGAGATCAAAGATGAATTATCGCGCATGGAACCACCGCTGCTGGTTGGTTTCTTTCATGACAGTAGAGCAGGTTAATTTTTAAACTATCTACCAATTTTTGGTAATTATTTCTTCCAATAGATTCTCCTTTAATGTATATGGGAAGGCCGGCTTCAGGTAATTAATTACTTAGCATTTATTTTCGAATTCTCACTCTAGTATGGTAAATCATCTTCCTTTATTTGTTTCTGGTTTGGACCTTTCAATTTAATGATGATCATTATTTTCAAGCCTGTGAAGGTAGCCTGAATCAGATCAACAAATTTTGTGCCTATAGGTGCTACTTGAGTTGAAGAAATCCATAAATTGGGTCAAGTTGCATATTGCTGATAATTCTTGTTTTCATTATCGCACGGTGAGTTTTCATCTTCGATTCGAACCAAATATAAGCTACATACCACAGAATTAATGAACAAAGGACAAAAGAGGAAAGGCGGATATAAAGTAGTAAAGCCACCATCTTTCCTGTACTTAACTTTTAGTGTGTTTTTGGAAAGGTCCATTTTCAAGAAAATCAATTAAATAAAATTCATTTTGTCAAGATTTGATAGAATTCAAATCATGCAAGATTCGATTTGTTGTGAATGCAAGGATTAGAAATCTTGCAAAAAGTTGCAAGATTTCAAAGGAATTCATTTAAGTTATGCTTTTGAATATTATTTTTACCATTTTACCATCCCATATCCTTTTACTTGAAGGAGTCAAAATTCTTGTATAAATTATTTGAAAAAATGTTAATTACATTAATTAACAATCAATTGAGTTTTTAATATAAATGAGGTTCCCAAGCAAAGGAATTTCTTTGAGAAAATCAATTCAATTAAGTGAATTCAATTCAATTCTCTTCATTTTCTCGTGGAATTTGTTTCCAGTTAGTGATTGTATCTACTTGGATACTGTTACTTTAGCATGTCATCAAATATATGGGACCTCACGGCTTTACATGTTATTAATTGTAGCCTCTTCGTTACTGTTGGTTATAAATTATTAGAAGATATACTTGTTTGTCTAAATTCAGGCGTATCTCATTATGAATAAAATGTTAAAGTTGTTAATCTTGTATCCTATTTATTTGTCACATTTATTGTTTTTGTCAAATTGCAGCGTCTGCTACTCAGCATCTTAGAAGAGTCGCAACACAACAATGCACATGAATCTTCTGATCACACCATTGTAACTTATCAACTATGGCAGGTTTGTTGATGCTTCCTTTCTAACGTTATTTTCAAATTTCAGGTTACTTTATTTATGACTTGTATTTTATGTTCTTGAGTTTCACCTTTATCATATTTTTTCTGTGGATAATTGCAGGAGGAGCTTCACTGGAATGAAGAATTAATAAAAAATTACGTGGGAAGAGAAGTAAATCCTAGTCTCTCACCTACAACTTTCAACTTTTTTTCATTATTGGACGACGACTGGACTATAAATTTTTCATTCCGTCGCTCTTAATTTGAAAAAATTGTCTTCATGACTGTTTATGGCTCAATCTTTCTCTGCTTGTATTTGGTTGATCGATAATATTACAGGCTCTGTGGCTCTATAGGCGGTTTCTTTCCCAGTGTTGGATTGGCCATTTTCGAAATGATCCCAATAATGTATTCCAAGACATCAATCTCTTTTTGGATAACGAGTTGCTCCTTGTAAATTCGTTCTCAACTATACCTGATTACGACTACGAAGATTTTCAAGCGCAAGCTGTACATTCTGCTGCTTACATATTATGGTTGGCAAAGGTAATAATGGTTTTTCTCGAATTTTCTTGTCCATTTCGAGATTTTCGTTTTTCTCATCATTTATGCTGCTAATTTTGTGCATCAGCAAATCCCCGAGTCACAGGGGATAGAATTCAAAGAGAAGCTAAATGCTGGAAAATGGAAGGCAATATTGGATTCATCTTGTCCTGAAAGAGCCCTTCTTTGGGAAAACTTAGCTGCGTATCTGGAATGATCAAAGGGGAAGGAAGCTGTATACTAGCTTGAAAAGATAAAATCTGTTTCGGTAAATTGTGTAGTTATGCATATCCGTCAGATGTAGAGAAGTTGCAGTATAATATGTACAAATGCTGATTCAAAGCTCTCACAGCAGGCACTCACTTCCCAACTGTATTGGTATTCTGCCCAAGGATTCAATCTTTGCTGTATTTATTCGGTGAGAAGTTTTATGAGCAATTATTGTGTATGTTCATGTAATTATTTGTTCAATAAATCGAATTGTTCTCATTGGACACTTGGATAGAATAATGCCTTTTATTTCATTAAATTTTCCTCAACCAACTTGGTAAATTTTTGTTGCAAATAATAATGATAATGAAAAATAGTTTTTGATAAAAAAAAAAAAAAAAAAAAAAAAGCAAAATTGATTAGCAAAGCATCTTCTAAATGTAAACAAGTCAAATATTTACAATTAAATTTAAAAATCATGTACTGTGGTTTAACCATTTTGTGAAAAGGATAATTGTGAAATTCTTTTTTGCAAAAGTATGTTTATGGTTTCATAAGTTAGTAAAATGAGGGGAAAAAATATTGTTTCCATTAAAAATACTAGTTTCAGAGGTGTTATATTAATCAATTCAATGTTCTTATAATTTAACTTATCATTTAAGAATTATACATCAAAACTAGTAGTTTCCATAGTGTTTTCATTTTATTTTATTTTTTTAATAGTTCTCAACAAATTTTAATTTAAAGAAAATATTTGTTATTGAGGTGAATTATATTTTTATTAACTAATCTATAAAATTTCAGTTTAAAATGGATAAGAAAATTCCTTTTTATGATGTAATTAAATAATAAAAATCTACTTTTTTACTAACTTTTGAGATCACAAACACTTATTTTTGCAAAAAAAAGATTCACAAAAATCTTTTTGCAAAACAATCTACAACTAATTAAATTGTAAAATCCAGCTAAACAAATTTATGCCGCCCAAGAAATAACCATTTCACCCTTCAAATTCCTGTTATTTGAATGTTTTAAAAGGCGATCAATGCGGCCGCTTAAGCGAGATTTTCTGAAACACTGCTTCGATTTTTTTTAATCGAGCGGTCAAGGCGGAAAATGTCGTCAGAACTCAGAAAAGTGTCACCAAAGAATAAGAAAATGTTGTTAAAACGTAAAAAAATATATCATCAAAACTTAAAAAAATCTCAAAAATATTACTATATGAAATTTTAATTTTATTATATAAATAATTATGTATTATTTAAATTTATTATATTTATTCATTAATAAATATTAAATATTTTAAAATATTAATTTAATTTCCATGATCAATGACCGCCTAGACCCGAAACACATCCTAATTCAACCCATTTGAGTATTCACCTTCTCTTTTCCTTATCTTCAACCTATCTACTGTAATCCCATCGAAAATCCAACAAGTTCATTTTTTTTTCAAAACTTCATACATCCACTCTCTCTCTCTCTCTCTCTCTCTCTCTTGTTTCTGTTGCAAGTTCCTATCTTGAAGATAAATCTATGGATTTTGAGCTTCACCATTGTTAACCATTAACATGTGTTCGTTTTCCACAGAATTAATCTCTCACAGCGTCCCTTTCTCCACCCAAAAGCTCAAACCTTTTTCAAAATGTCCCCTTCACACCACTCTCTTTGGCTTCCGAAACCCTCACTTCAACGCCTCTAATAAACTCCTCGCAACTCATCCAACGGTCAGGGCTTCTCCGGAAACGAAGCAAACCCATTCCTTATCTCCCGATTTCAAAGAGATTCATCTCATCAAACTCCTCAACAGGTCTTGTAAAGCAGGCAAGTACAGTGAAGCCCTTTACTTTCTTGAACGCATGGTAGATAGAGGCTACGAGCCTGATGTAATCTCGTGTACTAAGCTTATTAAGGGTTTTTTCAATTCAAGAAATATAGTTAAGCCTGCTAGAGTTATGGAGATTCTCGAGAGTTATGGAAAGCCCGATACTTTTGCTTACAATGCTTTGATTAGTGGGTTTTGTAAGGCTAATCAGTTCGATAGCGCTAGCAGAGTTCTTGATAGGATGAAAAGTAAGGGCCTTTCGCCTGATGTTGTCACTTACAATATAATGATTGGGAGTTTTTGCGATAGGGGAAAACTCGATTTGGCTTTCCAAGTTTTTCAGGACTTGTTGAAAGACAACTACAAGCCAACTGTGATTACTTATACGATTTTAATCGAGGCGACGATTCTCCGAGGCAGGATCGATGAAGCTATGAAGCTTCTAGAAGAGATGCTATCACAAGGGCTTCAGGCCGATACCTTCACTTACAACGCAATCATTAGAGGAATGTGCAAAGAAGGAATGGTTGATCGAGCTTTCGAGCTTGTTCGTGGCTCAGGTTTTCGAGGTTGCGAGCCACATGTGATCACTTACAACAACCTTTTGCGAGCCCTTCTTAGTGAAGGGAAATGGAAAGAAGGCGAAGACTTGATCAATGAAATGATATCAAGAGATTGCGAGCCAAACGTTGCCACTCACAGCATTCTGATCGCCACATTGTGTCGAGATGGCCGAGTTGAAGAAGCAGTGAACTTGTTAAAGTCCATGCAAAGTAAAGGGCTCAAGCCCGACTCATACTGTTACGATCCGCTAATAGCTGCTTTTTGCAGAGAGGGGAGACTCGATCTAGCCACGGAATTCCTGGAATCCATGGTTTCTGGCGGTTGTTTGCCCGATATCGTGAACTACAACACAATTATGGCCGGTTTGTGTAGGATCGGAAAAGCGGATAGCGCTTTCGAAGTTCTCGACAAGCTAGAAGAGGTGGGTTGCCCTCCCAACGTTAGCTCTTACAACACGATGTTCAGCTCACTGTGGAGTTTTGGCGACAAGCTTAGAGCTTTGGAATCGATATTGCAGATGCTTAGGAACGGGATCGATCCGGACGAGTTCACTTACAACTCGTTGATTTCGTGCTTGTGCAGAGACGGAATGGTGGACGAAGCTTTCGGGTTGTTGGTCGACATGCAGAATGGTAGGCTTCGGCCAGATGTTGTTACTTATAACATTGTCATTCTTGGGTTGTGCAAGGCACAAAGAGTAAATGACGCTATCGAGGTTTTAGCGACGATGATCGAAAAGGGTTGCCATCCGAACGAGACTACGTACACTTTGTTGATCGAAGGTATTGGCTTTTCGGGATCGCGCAACGAAGCAATGGAGTTAGCTAATTCTCTTCTTCGATTGAATGCTATTAGTGAAGGTTCGTTTAAGCGTCTCAACCGAGTTTTCCCGTTGCTTGATGTTTTCAGAGACCTCACTTCTTCAGAGTATAATGGATAGTAACGTTGTTTCTTTGCGGATACATAAGAAAATTCACACCATTTGACATCACATTGTGTTTTTATTCATTCAAAATTAGAGTTGAGATTTAATTGACTGATGTATTTTCAAGTTCTTTGAGATGAATCCAACTTATTATGTTGTGTACTATTTTGTTTAGTAGGAAAAAGCCAAAAAGGAGCTAACTTTGTCCCTATGATGAGAAGGCAGCCTAAAATCACTAGAAACAATCTACAACGGTCCTAAAAATCACTATAACTTGAATCATTTATCAACTTATTCCATCTCTTCAAGTAATTTTCATGTAATTTCAGTTTGTTTGGAGCTTGAAAACAACCGTAGAGTTATTCTCGTCGGGTATTTAAATTATTTTGTTGTTGCTTTCACCTTCTGAAATTTGATCCTTCTAATGTTTTGACTTTTTGGTTTTAAAGTTTGTTCTATGACCTATTCTGGTTAACCAACTGACTCCTAAACTTGAAGCATATAGGTAGGACTGGGAGTTGGGGACAGACGATTTTTTTCCGGAAGGAAGTACATAAGGCTTTAACTACATAGTCGCCCTAAATATTTGAATAATGATGGCAAACTACGCTTAATTGTCATACAACAAGAACTAAACGTCAGAAAATGTACTTGTACTGAAGGTTGATGGTTTCATTGATTTATTATTTTCATTTTATAATCAATTCACGGTGAATTTCATTTGTTTGGGAAATTAAAAATAGCAATGTTGGTGAAATCAGATTGGCCACCGGCCATACAATTTTATTAAATATAGTCATGTAAATTTCTCTGCGAATCGATACCAAATCAAATATGTAATTAATGTTTTAACCTATTAATTAATATTAAATATGTAATATTTAAGTCAAATCACATTTGAGGTGAATTTTTTATTTAAGGTAAAAGTGCGTCAAATTTTAAAAGGGAAATTGTCAAGGATGTGCTTGATTTGGTTTCATAATTTCAATCCATCCGTTACTTATTTACTAAAGAAGCTTTTTTATTATTTCATAATTTCTTTCATACGATCCATGTTTCTTTCTTTTACATTTTAACTTCTATCAGTTTTGATTCTCTCCAGTACGCTCTTCACTATCTTCACGTTCTTCAGTTAGCGGTTTCTCTCAATTTCTCACCTTTTCGATTTCTACATGTCAGTTATCTTCAACTGCTCCATTAACTGCTCATCATCTCCACTATTTCCATTTAATCCAGCAATATATATATATATATATATATATATATATATATATATATATATATATATATATATATATACACACACTGTTGTTCCTAAGAAGAAACACAAGGCATCTACTGTGAAATCAAAGAAGGCTACTATTAAAAAGAGTGTTGCTAGAGGCGCTACTCGTGGAACGAAGGTTTCTGTAAACAAACCTTCTGGATCAAGCGTTTCGAAGAAGAAACCTGTTCCATCAAAGAAAGTTTTGAAAAATCTCCTAGCTCAAGGAAGATCAGGAAGGTAATCTCGTATTGCTTTTTATTTTGTTACATCTGTGATGTTTTCTTCCCTGAAGATTATGTACCATGAATGAATCTTTGTTCATGCATGTCGCTTTGATCATTATGTTCTAATTTTTAAATTGTGATGCATTTTTTGATTGTTTATATTTGTGCTATATGCCCTATACATTCTTGTTATATGTTTGCTTTTTTTATGAAGTATTTTTTTCCTACATTTTGTTTTCATGGATTTTGTCTAGGTCTTTTAGTTTTCATACTTTATTGATTAGTTGTACACTAGTGTTATAAATTGAAATTGTTTAGTTTTTTATGTTTTGTCCCTGATATATCAGGTATATTCTACCATTATATATTTATTCTTTGTTTCCTTTCTTATTATATCTGTTATATATCTCATATATATTCATTTGTTGTCTTTTTGTTCTTACCTTATATGGTTTGTTTAATCTAATATCTAATGTATTAGGTTACTGCTTTTTGTAGATTTGTCATTTATATATAAACTGTTCTATATTTGTTATATATCTATTATATGTTTGTTATCTGAATAATATATGTATGTTTGGATACATTTGAGTGATTGGATACAAAATATAAGTTTACTATCTGTATATTTGTTGCCTTTTTTGTGTTCAAGTTATGATAACCATTTGTTGTATGTATAAATTAGTTATATATTTGACATTTTTCTGATATATGTTGTTTTTATCAACATGTAGATTGATGATATGATTATTATACGGGAACCGTCTCCATATCCTCTTATTTACCCACAGAATCCACCATGGAAACCATAAGCCAATGCTATTTCAACGTGTGAAATTATTGATTTCATCAAGGCAAATGCTCCAGACGGTGCTATGTGTTTGCTTGAAGATTTTATTTTTGGTTATTTTTTAAGATGAATTCTATTAAGATTCAGAAGATGTTTATTCACAACCTGATCACAAGAGAGATTTTTCAGCCGAACAAGGATTGTTTCTACACATTACTTGGAGGCAAACCACTGTATTTTGGTTTTGAATATTTCCTTCTCATTACTGGTCTTCGAGGGGAAGCTGAAGAAGGTTTCGAGTTTATAGATACTGGTGATTCCAAGGAGTTCCGTGAGAAATATTTCTCAGGAAACCCCGGACTAGTGAAGAAGTTCAATATTTCCTCGTTGATGGAGCAGAAGAAGGGTGTCCCAGAAATAGAGAGTGTTGAAGATTATATCTCTCTGGCTGTTATCTACTTTGTGACATTTTCTTATGGGAAAGGATTACGACTCCATGATACCATATGAGTATTTTGACTGTGTGGTCAATAGTTCGTACACCAAAGTTGCATGGGGTGATCTTTCTTTCATGCGTACTATTTATGGGTTAAGAAAGAATGGGCGTAAACGAATAATGCCAACAAACTACAAGCTTCAGGGATGTCCGCTTGCTTTTCAGATATGGTTTTATGAAGTGTGTGGGGCGTGTGAGACGAAGATATGTAAAAGGATCAAGGGTAATGAAACTGAATTCAAACCTCGGTTTTGCAAGTGGCAGCCATATGTGGTTGATTTTAAAGTTGAGGTTCTGGATGAACTAATTTTCCACTGGGATGGAAAAATTGTAAGTTTTTTTGTTTATTTTTATGTTATGTTTCCGATTTTGTTTTCGCACTTAATATAATATATATCTATTATATGTCTATTATTTAACTACTACATCAATATATGAATACTTTTAAGTAAGATAATACATAATATATATTTCTTACATTTGTTGATGTTTTTTTAAATATTTTTTATTTTTATTTTACTAATATGTGAATTTTAATTCTTATTATCAATTGAAATTGAGGAGAATTGAACCAACTGCAGAGAAATTGAATTTGCTGTCTTTGGAATTTTTTTCCGGTTTGATGAACCTCATGAAATGGAGGGTTTTTTCATCCAGTCTGCGTTCATGGAGCCTGGTACCCAAACACAGCTTGCTCATCAGTTTGAGAGTTTGAGTATTAAGATGGAAGCTCATTTTGCGATGATTGAAAAGATGGTTGGTGCACTTTTGGATCGTGTTGGTGCTATTAAGGATATTGTCAGGGTTAAGAAGCAGTATAAGAAGAAGAAACGTGAAAGTTCTGAGTTGGAAGAAGACTATACCAATCTGACGTCTGAAGAGTCTGATCATGAATTTGATAATTCTGATAATTCGGATGATTCTGGAGGCAGTTCAAAAGAAGAGGATGTTGCTGATGGCAGTAGTAGTGAGGATGAGGATGACGGTGATGAAGGAGATAACGGTGATGGAGAAGGTAATGGTGATGAAAGAGATGATGCCGACGAGGTTGATGCTGATGAAGAAAGGGTGATCTCTAACCAATTTTTTGTTTAGTACATATATATGATACTTATATAATATGTATACACACGTATATATATTATATATATCAATTTTATATGTTTATAAAGAACCATTAATCTGTTTTTATACTGTATATATTATATAGTAGTTATATATAGTATATATAACAAAGTTTTATTATGTTTCTTTTAAGATGAAGGAGGCAAAGGTGATTTAGAGGATGATGGTGAGCAGCTTGTTGCGAATGAATCAACTCAACCAGTTGTGTCTATTGGATTATATGTGAGTAAAATCCATTTGTTCACTCATTTTTTGTTTTTTCTTTTTTGTATTTTCGCAGCGTATATCTTAAGTTTTTTCAGGATCACGAGGATCCTCTTGTTCAAAATGAAAATTATGAAATGGATGGCCATGGAGCAACAGAAACCCCAATTACTGTTGTAAGTTTTTTTCTTATAATAGTTGTTTCTTTTTGTTTATGTTTTCTGTTTGCCTTTTGTTTGTTTGATTTTTATAATTTAACAGGAAACACAAAATCGAGAAGGGTCTGGTACTATTGCGATAAATGAGGAAGGAGATGTTGTTGCAACCCCTAATCTCAGGGAGTTTTTTAATCAAAGTTGTCCTGAAGATGATGTCATTGAAGTTTTAACCGAAGTATTGACTGAAGTTTTGACTGATGGAAAGAGTGTTGAAAACAGTGAAGGTGTTGTTACACAGAAAGGTGTCGGTAAAAGCAATCCATCCTTTTCAGAAGTAAGTATTATTAATTTTTAAATATTGGTTATATATGTTATATATAATTTGTACATATGTGTTATATATGTTTTACATAAACTTTGTACATCAAATCTTATATCTACTTCTTATTGAACAGAAATTGGACGAACAAGCTAGAGGTTCTGGGATTGGAAAATAGGCTCAGAAACTTGTAGAGAAGGATGAAAATATTTTAGCTATTCTTTCGTTCAAAGGCTATGATGAAATCACTGGGATTGCGGGTGAGTCAATTTTATCTCTTAGCCCAATGAAGGAATCGCTTTTGAAGAAGGTTGGATAAGATGGTAATTCTGCTAATGGATCATTTGTAGCTGATGATTTGATTTTTGAGGATAAGGATGTAAATGAAGCTATTATTGCAATGACACAGCTTAACGATGAGATATTAACTACTTTTGTTTTTGTTTTTATATATTTTTGAATTTTATCAATGTTTGACTTTATCTAATTAAAATTTAATCTTTAAAAACATTATCAGGATGTATTTCCATGTTTCTTGGATTCTCTTGATCCGGCAGAGCTTGATAGTTTAGAAGTCAATTGTATTGAAATTAATGCCCTTATTAAACTAATTAAACAAGTGCCTACCTGCTTTTTGTACAATTATGTTTTATGTTTATATTATATATATATGATATATAACTTGTTGAAGTTCTTATACAATTGTTGCCATGTTTAAATTCTATTGAGATTTTTCATGTGTTTCCATGTTGATGTTTTTGCGTAGGAGATTCAAGAAGAACAAGAAGCAGATTTTGTGCTATAGATAAGGCAGAAGGTGGTGAACTGAGGAAAAAGCTTAAAGCTAAGCCTTCCAAAAAGCTGAAATCACCATATACTGTCCGTTTTGGTTCTGCTTTGGGTAAAGTATTTGGTCCACAACGTTATGGTCTTGATGATCATGCGATAATTGGAGAAGAGATTGAGGATGAGGTACCGTTCATGATTTCATCAGATTTATGAAGAAGCACAAATATATTACCAAAAAGTAAGTGATTTCTTATATTTTTTTATACTGTAATGTTTTTTGAAGTAGACTGTATAAACTGGTATGCATGATGATATATGAATGTTATATTTCAATTGTATATTTTATATATACATATTTAATGTGAAATAATGTTATTTTTTTTGTTTTTGAACTGAATATATTGCAGAGGAAAGTTATGGTACAATGAGACGTTCAATGCGATTCCAATGTTTTATTTTAAGGTCATGGAAATTGAAGAAAAAACATTTTTTGCTGAATTATTGACGGCTGGGGAGTTTATTAGTAATAGTGTAAGTTAACTAATCCTTTTTTCAGATTTTGTTTTGTTTTTTGTTTTTTTATATTAATGTTTTCATTCTTTGTGATAAACTTTTTTTTTCTTGTTTTTTTAGCAAATTGATCTTGTCACTTACTTTCTACGAAAGAAGGGGAAGTATTGTGATAGGATTACAAACAACTTCACTATTGTTGACCATGCTTTTTCTTAGAGAGTTGTTGTTGTGGATAAAATAATGCAAAAACCTTATCATTCGGAGGAGCTACCCAAAAATGTGGACAACAAAGATATTGTTGCATTAAGGATGGGGGGGGATAGGAATTTGTTACCCCAAGGCGTAGTATGAAGTTGATAATGTCTTTATACTTGTAATTGCTGGTGAAAATCATTGGATTTTGTTAAGGTTTGAGATACCATCAAGGAAGATTTTTGTTTAGACTCGTACGTGAAGAGGCTTGGGGGTAAAAGAGACACTGAACAGCTGCTCAAATGTTTGCTAAGGTTCTGCCATATTACATCCACACTTTCAAAGTATTTGATTTAAGGAAGGACATTGATGAGCTTGAGGTTTACAAAACCGGAGATCCACTCAGATTCATGGATCTGGAATACGTCAAGAACCTGCCTCAACAAGTTGAAACGTGAGTGAATGAAATACTTGTTCTGTCTTTTTTATGTAGTTTAAGTTTTTCATTTATTTGTAAATTGATTTCATTTTTTATCGTCAAATACCTTTTTGTAGTGATTGTGGTATTTTCATGCTAAGTTTTATTGAGTACATCATTAAAGGAAAACTGATTCCCAGCAAGTTTGATGTTGACTATCACAGATTGCGCCTAACTCTCAATTTGTACAAATATGGTGAGCAGAAGAGGAAAGAAGATGCTAACAGTGATGAGGAGTTTCATCATTATAGAGATGATTGAAGATTTGAAGAATGTTAGTTTACTGTTTTAGGAACTATGGTTTTGTTTGGTTTTCATTGTTTTTTTTATTTTTGCCAAGTTGGATGATTAATTAAGTTTCTGTTTGTTTTTGTACTTTTTTGAATGAATATTACAATTGGTTTGTTTACTTATGAAATTTTCTCAAGTATTACATTCTTCTGTTTTTTAATATGATATATCATCTACATATTTCATGTATAACATATATATTACATATATTTATCATGGATATAAATACTGTAAGTATTAATATATGAGATATATATTAGGGATATAGAGATGGTATAACAGACATATATCAATAGATACCTAGAACAGATTTTGGTGTATAGATTTTTGCAAATGCTTGTACTAAACAGATTCATCAAACATTGTCAATTTATAACATTTATAATGAAGAAGATCACAGATGTATATAAAAATGTTTGAATCATTCCTTTAATCCACCGCATATCCTCCTGTTATGCCCCGATCCCTTACAAACACTGCATCTCATCGCTCTCCTTGTCTTCTTCTCCCAATCAAACTGAAACCTTCTCTTTCTTGGCCTTCGTGCTTTTGCTTTGACATCCGATGGAAGAATCTACTACTGTGAAATTTCTTCAGGTATGTTCTAGTTTTTTTTAGATGGTATGGGATATATTGTCCTTACATATATTTCTAGCATTTTCCTTTTTGTGTAAAACTTGGAATAGAAATCGTATGAAGATAAGTGGAATTCCTTGATGAAAGCAAGGGCGTGTGGACATGGGATTTCATCCACTTGGAATCTATTGCAAGTATATATTTTTTGTTCCATGTCAAGCACAAATTCAAATCTGTTGCGCATGACTGAAACTATGTGGCTGGTTGAAGGAAGCACATGAAATCCAATTTTTATGAGATAAAACAGTATGTGTAATGCATGTGAAATCAATAACCATTTTTAAAGATGCAATGTTAGAATAGTATGCATAATTTTTTTGTAAATTACCTACATTTTAGAAGTAAGGTCATATTGGTGTAGTAGTTTCTTTTCATGTCTTTCAAGAAGAGGAGTAAATGTGTTAAGTCCAATATTTCTATTTTCGTAAAATAGCTTCTCCAGCGCACCTCTTAAATAATCCACAAGTATGGCAATTGGTAGGTCTTTTGCTCCTTTGTTGATGGAATTGAGTGACTCTGCACTATTCGATGTTATTGCATTGAATCTGTTTGTAGGTGCATGCACTCTACTCCATTTCATGTAGTCAGCCTCACTCAAGTATTTTACGATGCCTCTGTTTATGTTTTTCAGGATTGCCATGTTTGTTTCGAATTGACGCACCGTGTAAGCTTTACATGCTGGACGAAAGTATTTCGACATTTCTGCTATGTTGCTCTTGTACTTCTATTTTAGATTTTGCAGCAGATGTTACATGCAAATACAATGTGCAGCATTAGGGAAAACTTTAGTGCTTGTCTTTTCTATGCTTTTGTGTCGGTCGGAGACTATGACCATTCCATCTCTCTTTGAAAGTATCCTTCATTTTTTGAAAGAACCACTCCCACAATGCATCATTTTCTCCATCAATGATCTCGAATGTTAGTTGGAAGATTTTTTCTGTTTTTTTGTTAATCACGAATTGGTTAGAGTTGTAGCAATAGATTCTTTTTTTTTAAAAGGGTTATATCAGACATATAATAATGATATTACAGATATATAATAAACAGACTATGTGCCTTACTTTTCAAAATCACAACTAAATGAACAAACTTATAAACCAGATAATGAGCATATAATATATTAGTTATATATGCTTAATATATTACCATTTTTTGTGCTTCGAAATATATAAACTAGTTAACAAAAAGTTTTTACCTACTGCATCGTAAGCACAAGCAGAAATGAGTGTACCATTAGAGCAAGTTTTCAAGAACGTAGCATCAACTACTATGACTGGTTTGAAATGTTGCCACCCAGCGATACAAGCTGCCATTGCCATGAATAGATACTTAAACCTGTTTCCACTATCAGTCACTAGATTGATTGCAAATCCCGGATTTGTCTCCCTGATCATGTACAACAAACTTGGCAATTCATTGTATGATCCTGATGTTGAACCCCTGATCATTTTTAGTGCTTCTTCTTTAGGTCCATGCTTTTTGATAGTTAATTTGAGCTCCTAGTTGTTCTCTCATATCAACAACTATATCTCCTGGTGGGTACACTCGCTTTATTCTTAAGTATGCATTTTTTACTACCTTGGCAATGATTTTTCTCGTTGCTTGTCTTTTTTCTCCATTCCTTTTGTCGATGTCACATTTATGGTTTGGATTATATTTCCTGACAACAAATAACTCATTGTCAATTCTCTTTGATGCTCTTAAAATCCATGGGCAGCCTTCTTCAAAGCACACTAACCAAAACTGCTTCAGGTATGATTTTTCTACCTTGAATTGGAAATTGTGCTTTATTGCAAAAAAGCTCATTGCTTCCTTTAAAGCAACCTTATTTCTAAAAGCTTGCCCAACAAAGACATTTTCCACTCTTGTATCGAAAATTCCCATGTTCTCAATATTGTTCTCTTCTAAATCAACATTGTTCTCCAATTCTCTTATACTATCCATAGCCATTTCAGTGATATTTTCTAAATATGTTGAGTTTTCATCATAACTATCTCCTTGAATAGTATAAGCGGAAGGATTAAAGTCAATTACAAGTTGATTATCTGTTATGTAGCTTTCAATCCCTTCTTCTATTTCTGAAATTTAAATAAACAGAACATAATCAGGAAACTAGAAATTTTACATTGTAGGAAACTTTCATTAATATAAATATTTATTAGACATATATATGAACTATATTAAATTTATATATCATTTTTGCAACATCATAAGTATCATACAACATTAATGTAAAATAAACACTACTGAAACCTGAATTCTTATAACTGACTTACATACATACATACATACATACATACATACATACATACATACATACA
>CATIWQ010085979.1:0-20206 GCA_949673415.1 Euphorbia schlechtendalii | reverse complement strand
TTTCTTCTTCTGATTTCTTCTGTGAACCTAGGACTTTCGCTTCTTTTATTTTATTTTAACTGTTGTAATTCTTCTTCATCTTTTTCTTTATTAAAAGGAGATGTATGTTAGAACACCCCCACGAAGGGAATAAAATATATTCCCGGATAACAGACCTCACATTTTACCATGCGATTAATTTCATTAATTAAAATGAGCAACCAATGTGCTACTAAAATGAATGGTTTTATTTAAATAACAAACACAATATCGCGATCTTTTTTTTAGGCCACACATGCCTCGCTGAATTCCAAATCGAACATACATGCTATCCCCTATGCTAACCTTTGTGGATGTAGGTAGATTAGGATTAGATGTATGTTTAGGACTTTTAATTTTCCTTCGGGTATCGTAATTTTGATTTTTGGGAAATGTAATTAATATGTTAGCGGGCAGTTGCATCCCCCGATTTTTGAAGCCTTGTAATTTCCATTTTTCGCTTTTACTTTTCTCATTAACTTACTATTTTGTGGATGGTTTATTTTTCTGCTCTGTGAATGATTTATTATTTCGCAATACATGAACTATGCATTTAAACTCCAAAAATGACCTAAGTGCGAATATGCACAATTAAAAGAAAATAGTTTTCTGTAGATGTAATTTAATGTGATCTAATGAGAAATAAGCAACTTATCTCAGACCCGAATCTCTATGTCTGGGTGGGCTGTCCCCTGGACGTTAAGTCTCACAGGACTCTAATTCCTGGAAAGAGCTAATCCAGGTGGTGACTCCACACTAAGAGACGGCGGATTCGGGTTTGAACTGATCTTAAACATTTTTCACCTTTTTGTCTTTCAACCTTTTTCCCGGGTCCCCGACCTGGTGCTTTCTTCTTTTTCCAAACACCCGGGGTGGACCGTGCCTCTCATCTCTCACGGGTTCTCGGCCCACCGCTCCGTGTCGCCCGCTCACACCGTCCTTCTTTGCTACTGGGACAATGTTGGCTAGCCACGTCAGGTATTCAACAACTTCTAAGAATTTAGCTTCAATCTGCTTTACCAGTTTAGCCTTGACCTTTTCTGCCCATTCAGGCCTTAAGCGACACAGTTTTTATTTTACCGGCTTTATTCGAGGGTCAGTTGGGATACGGTGTTCTACCATCTGTCTGTCCACTCCAAGCATGTCCTCATATGACCAGGCAAATGTTACCACATGTTGTTTAAGTACATTTGTGATCTCTCTTTTTTCTTAAGGATTCAAATCATTGGAAATTGTCACCATTTTTTGTGACTCATTTGTACCCTGGTTAATTTCATTTAATGATGTGTCATGAATGTTAAAGACGTTATGTGTATGATCTATGAATGCATGGTACCATCAGGCAGAACATTAAACAAGTAAGAAAAATTGTCGTACTTCATTGAATGAGCCTCGTAGGCAAAATTGTCAAAAACATCATAAATGTTCATTATTACATCATCTATTTCCTCCTCTACAGGCGGAGGGGCTTCGGTTGTTGCAGCAGTAGGTGCGTCAGTGATAGGTTCTACCTCGAGAGTGGTCTATGCCAGCATTTTCAGTGAGGAGCTTGATAGTGCCTGTATCGCCTTTCTTCATCAATTCGTTAACAGCCTTGGTGAAAGCTGCCATTGTATCTTCCAGTACTCTGCCCTTTCCAGACTTCTCGATCGAGGTTACCACTAGGATTGGTTTTTCTTCCATATTAGCATCAACGGGGGGTTCGATTAGCTTACCGGCCTTGAAGTCAAATACGTCATTAAATATCTCGAGCCCCTTGACTTCCTCTCCGTTCAGGATCATCGTTTCGGGCTCTTGCAGGTATGCCTTAGTGCCTTTGGCTTCACAGACGCTTACCATGTTACAGAACATGGGCCATTTATGTTTATACATCTTCATACCCGAGGTGAAACCCAGGCCTAAACCAGGTGTGAAAAGGATAGGATCAATGGCCCTGACAATTCCCTGATGATATTTCCCCAATCTTTTTCCAAGGATAAAACCCTGCTTCTTCATTTGAGTTTTCAGGCTTCCAGGGAAGAAGTGATATCCCTTTGGGGTTCTACGCCCCTTCTTCTTTTCTTCTATGACTGTTGCCACCTTAGCCCTTGCATTGTACTCTCCTCAAATGCAGCAGCCGCCATCATTGATTCCTCATCAGCCTCAATCATCACTGGCCTCCCTTTATGAACAAGCTTTATCTTCTGGTGTAGAGTAGAAGGGACTGCCCCTATTGCATGGATCCACGGCCTACCTAGAAGCAATGAATAAGTTATTGGAATATCCAGCATAGTGAACTTCACATTAGAGGTCACTCCTCCAGCGGTGACCTCTACTTCGAAGCTGCCTACTACGCCCCTCTTAGAATAATCGTAGGCTCGAATTACTATGTCAGATTTAGCGAGCATATCCTCCCTTAGCCCTAGGTGAGGTAGGACCTTAAGAGGATAAAGATTGAGAGCCGAGTCATCATCTACCATTACACACGATATTGCACGATCAAAAATCTGAACTTGGAAAAATAAGGCTCGATTATACAGTCCCAGTTCCTGTGGCAGTTCTGACTGATCAAAAGTTATTGATGGCATCTGAGGGGGGATAATTCCTTCCCCGATGGCAGCACACATCTCGATTACCGAGGTTGTAGGCGTGGCAGGCATTTCTATCAATCTCTTAACTAAACCCATCCTATGCTTTTGCGATGTCTCAAGCAACCTCCAAATACTGTATTTGGCCTGAGTTCCCTTCAACTGATTTATCAAAGGGTTTATTTCTACCATATCTTCGTCTACCTATGGGGGTAGAGGTGGTTCGGGGTTATTCTCTTGCTATTTCCTCTGGCCTGGAGTCATTGAACTGTACAGTCTCATCCCTTCTGAAACTCCGAGTGACCCTTAGCACTCCATTCTCCATCACTCTTGTTTCCCTAGAATTGACCTAAGGGTACTGGTCATATCCATCTTCCTATTGGCCACGTCGCCCCTTCAACTTATAGGAATCCAAGCTTATGGGCATCTTCCCACCAAAAATGATCTCTCCCTTAGCCGGGGTTCCTTCTTCAGGTTTCCTCTTCCTTCTTGACTTGGGGACATATGCATCGAGATCAATTGTTGGTGCTTTCTCAAATTCCATCTTTATTGCGTCCCTCTATGTTTCACCCCCCTCTGCTGAGGACACTTTTGCCAAAGGATCATCTTCAAGGCCTTCATCTTCATCGACCACTGCATTTACCACCGGATTAGACCAAGATAGCATTGCTAGCACGGAATCAATGGGTATCCCTGATCCTACTATGTAGACATTACGGTGCCTGGTCATTATCTCCCTATCGAGATGATGAGCGTGAAAAGATAACTTGTCAAAATCCGTGACTGCTAGCCTTGATAAATGATAGCGATACCAATCTAGGGATCCACTTATTATTAGTTATACTGCAGAAGGCTCAAATGGTCTTGGTGCTAGTACTAGATAGATAAACATCCACCGCTTAACGTAGCCGGTGAGCGATTCTCCCTCCCTCTGTACACAAGCGAGCAGATCTCACATGGTTTTTTTTAGAGGTTCTAAAAATGCGAACTCCACCTTGAACTCTGCAGAGATGTAGTTCCAATTGCTCTTGGTCTCAACTGACTGCATCTCGTACCACTAACTTGCTACTCCCGCTAGTGAGCACGGAAACAGTGTAGCTATCATGTCTTGAGAAAGGCACCGTGCTCAACACAGGATAAAAACTTGGATAAGTGGGAAGATGGTGCATCATTCTCGTTAAAAATTGACATACCGGCTAGGCAGAAACTATCCCTCGGGGCTTCTCCCCATTCTCTAATCACTCGATTTCTCAACTCGGATTCGAGCATCTCCATCACATCGTCTGAGTCCATCCCTGACTCAATCGCCATCACATACTCCTCTCCTTTACCGGTCGGTGCTTCTCTTGACAATTCATTCCCTACGTGAAGCAACGTAGGTTTCTGGCCGGTAAATACCAGTATCCCTGCAAAGATGATCTCAACTGCTTTGATCTTTCCCTGGCACCTCGACGGTTCGACTCTTCCTCTAGCATCTTCAAAACCCAATTAGGATCGCTTCCCAATCTAACCATCATCACGAATTCTCCAAGCCCTTCAGATAGACAGTTTAAAACCTTTCGCTCATCTAGCCTCGAGTTAATCATTCCTACCCTCGCCTCAAAATTCGGTAAAGGGTTGCTCTTCGTGCTGGGCTTGAGTGCTGGCTCATGGATGACCTTATCAGCCACCAGCTTCTGAATGGCTTTCAACAGCTCCTTGCAGTTATTTATGCGATGCCCCGCGGCCACATCCTATGGTAATAATTATTCTTCTCTTCCGGCCTGGGAGGGACATGCTTCTTCAAGCTCTCTAAATGATTAAGTTTACATAGCTTGGTGAACAAGAAGCCCAAATTAGCATTATATGGAGATATGCCATGATATTCTTCCTTTGGTAACCTAACAGTGGATAACTTCTCTTCATTCACCAATTGTACAGCCGATTCCTTCGCCTTCACCTGCACCGGATTGGAATCATTCTTTCTGTAATAGGGCTTAGCAACCTGCCACCCCATCTCCACCTCTATGGCATTATAGCGCTCTATCTTCTCAGCTCGAATGAAAACTTCTTGATAGCTGTGGAAAGTTTCAGATCCCAGCCTCTTCCAATAAGATGGTAGTGCACCATCTAATAGCTTCACGATCATCTTCGGTAAAGATAGTCGAGATTGTAAACGCACTTGCATAGCCATCCATCTCTCAAAATAGGGCTTGAAATTCTCCCCCAGTTGTTGCTTCACCGCCTCCAGATTCTGCATGGTTGTGATTATTAGAGTATTGAACCCATAATGGTCCACCATTACCTGGGATAGATGTCCCCAATCGTAAGCTACCTCTATCAGCAAGTAACTGTACCACTCGTTTACCGGGCTTCCCAATGTAACAATAAACAGTTTCACCATCATTCGATCACTGATCCTCAGAGCCCTCATCACATTCTAATAATGCGTAATATGCGCACGAGGATCAGTGTTACCTGTATACTTATCAAATTGAGGCATAGCAAAGGTCGGCGGTGAAGTATCCTCATCTCCAACTGTGGGTTGCACCGGGATTGCACCCCTTTGCCCCTACACATGAGTGGCTAAGAACTATCTCCAGAATTCAGCCATTCTAGGTTGTTGAAGGATACTATTTGGGTTCTCCGAGAAACCCCCATACTGCGAACTTGGGTAGTACTACCCCGGACCCTGAAATGTTTGAGAAGGTCTACCCCAACTGGGCATGGTGGGCTGAGCCATCCCTTGAATAAAGGGGAAGTAATTAAAAGAGGGCCTAATCTCCGAATACCCCACTACCCTTGGGCCAAAAGAAGCATGCCCCGGTTACCCCAGGAAGAATTGGCTACCCACTTGTGGCTCATACACCGTCTACGGCTGAGTCTGTCCAGAACCAAACTGATAGAAGTTAGGGGCAACTGTTGCAGAACTTGGATATACAGCAGCGGAAGATGATGGTCCTCCCGGTAGGATTGTACCACCAACATTTGGTACCACCTCATTTGCCCTCTACACGGGCTACCCAATTCTAGTGTGGCGAATGAGGATTGACACAAACTGGTCACTATTAGCAAAAGCGTTCATAGCTGCTACAATCTCGGCTCTCAACGATGATTGATTTGCTGGCGGGTTCTAAGTCGCTCCAAGAGTTTGCTCATTAATCACGTTCTCTTCTTGTTGATTAGACATGTTGTGAAAACTGCGAGGAGTGTCTTGATCTGAATTCGAGCTAGAGTCGGTGTACGGAACTCCTTCTTGGTGAGCCGTGACTGGAGATAGACGGATCAACTAGCCAGAAGCCCTGTTCCAAGTTTTCTAACGAAGTGGCTCTTTCCTAGCTGATATACACAAGGAGATCGTTATGGAATGCATGTAAAATCATGATACATCATTGATGCCTGAGATGTTTAATGTTATGGCTATGGAAAAGGGTTAGTATGCCATGAAGTAAGATAAAATTACACACAAAAAAGAACAGAATCGTTAGTCCATGCGATGAATGAAGGTCCATTAGTTTTGAGATCTGTATCCTATCCTTGGGACAATGTAAAGTGGAATGATGTAATGAAGTGGCCTAATTACCCGTGTGGTGATAGGTCAAAGGTTTGAGAGCTAACTCTCTTTATGTGTGAGTAGGCTATGTGACGTACTCTAATGTAAGGTATTCTCTAAATGTATGGAGAAAAAATACCGTAAGTAACACATAAATGAATGTTTTGGTCATTTTGCCCCTATCGGGCTAAAGTCTTAGATGTCATTAGACATCATCACTAAAGGTATGTAGTGATGTATGAGCAAAACTTAGCCCTACGAGGGCTTGGGTTAGGACATCAACTAGGATATCCTTTGTGTTCACATTTACCTAAGGTAGGCTTTTGGTGTATATGGGTGCCCTAGAAGGGTGGTAATTCGGATGCCAAATGAGCATCGTACCGGGTAAGTTCGTCTTACACAAAAATGTGGGTAAGTGATGCAACATGATTCTAGTTAGTTTCATGTCATCCTAAGGTGACACGATCTCGAGTTTCTACTAAGTCCTAAGTATGAGTGACATTAAAGCAATATCATGAGTGAGTGTGTGCGTTCAAGTGTCTGCACCAAGATTCGTGGTTAGCATGGTACATTTATACAATGCATGATGAATCAGAAAGCGGTAAACACTTAGCACATAGCACACATTATCTTTCTTCCAACCATACAACTCCCGTGCATAGGGTTTTTGGCTAGTCTCTATCCTATGGTTTGGTTCATCTTAGTACCACGAGGATACTAAGGAGCGCACCGGTAGGAAAATATAATGCATGATTGCGTGTTTGGGTAACACCCTAGGGAAATGCCTATGGCTTATTTACATGAGGTTTTATAAGTGGGTTGCTGATGTAGAAGGTTCTTGTTGCAATGAAATACACTCCAAGCCTCTCCCTAAATAGGTTCTAACGAGGGAGGTACATGCAATATTGCAACAAGTGCTCCACTCACTCAAGCATTATCTTTTCTCAGGGAGGCAGATTAGTATAAGAGAAAGCTTCACGGTAATAGGGGTACCTTAGACTTATGGGCAAATCCCTTCTACTGCAATGCGTTATTATGAATATGTCAAAATTAAGAGAAAACAGAATAATGTGATCAATAATTTTCGGTACTTATCAAAAATCTAAAACCTTTTAAAAAAACAAGTTTTAGAAAAAATCACTAGTAGAGTCGCCACTGTGAGTGGGCGACACAGAGCGGTGGGCCGAGAGCACGCGGGATGAGAGGAACGGTCCACCGGGGTGTTTAAAAAAAGCACCGAGTCGGGGACCTGGGAAAAGGTGTTGTAAGGTAAAAAGAGAAAAAGGTGAAAATGTTTTAGATCGGTTCGAACCATAATCCACCGTCTCTTAGTGTGGAGTCGCCACCTGGATTAGCTCTTTCCAGGAATTAGAGTCCTGTGAGGCTTAACGTCCGTGGGACAGCCCACCAAGACACAGAGATTCGGGTCCGGGATAAGTTACTTATTTCTCATTGGATCACATTAAATTACATCTACAGAAAACCGTGTTCTTTTAATTGTGCATATTCGCACTTAGGTCATTTTTAGAGTTACATGCATGATTCACGTATAGAAAAAGCAGTAAATCCTTTGACAATGCGAAATAATAAATCATCCACAAAGCAGTAAATAAATGCAGAAAGTAAATATGGAAAATAAAAATAACAAGGCTTTCAAAAATAGGGAGATGCAACCGCCCACTACCCTATTAATTACATTTTCCGTAAAAATATATGCAATACCCGAAGGAAAATAAATCCTGAGCATAAATCTAACCTGCATCCACAAAGGTTAGCACGGAATATGGCACGTATGTTTGATTTTGAATTTAGTGAGGCCCGTGTGGGCTAAAAAAATCAATCGTGATAAAGTGTTTGTTATTTAAATAAAACAGTTTGTTTTATTAGCACATTGGTTGCTCATTTTAATTAATGAAAATGCTTGCATGGAAAAAGGTGAGGTCTGTTATCCAGGAATATGTTTTATTCCCTTCGTGGGGGTGTTCTAACATACATCTCCTTTTAATAAAGAAAAAGATGAAGAAGAATTACTACAGTTGAAATAAAATAAAAGTAATTAAAAATTCTAGGTTTACAGATGAAATCAGAAGAAGAAATTAAACACTGAAAGCACGGGAATTGCAGTTCTAAGAACTCAGAGGCTTACCCTTACGGAATGAATCCACTTTGAAGATATCCGATCGGTTGTTGAAAATCCTCCTCGTCCTTTAAGTTTCGGTAAAAAATTTGTGTTGGAAGTACAAAAATAAGTTCATCTTGTTCTTGGAAATTAAAGTTGTTCTAAAGCTATATTTTATTTGATAATTTTTGGGATCCCCATTATCGAAAATGACCCGACTATTTATAGGAAAATCCCAAAAAAGGTAAGTTTTTTCGATGAGGGGCCTCGCCGGAGAAAAGCCTAGCAAGGCTCCTCGCCGTGTCCTTGGCGAGGTTCTCGTCAGCGAGGCCGGCCCGGGATTCTGTCCCCCCGGGTTTTCATTTTCGAATTTTTCTTGTATTTTCATATATTTGAATTAGTATTTTTTTTATTTTTTTATTTTTTATTTTTTGTATTTTTTGTATCTTTTATTTAATTAATTAATTTCTGAATAATATTAAATAATTTTATCTAAAACGTCCTTCTGAATTAGAGACGAGGAGGATTTCCATTTGGATACGTTAGGATACTCGAAAATTGTGTGATTCAAGGATAAAATCCCAAAAAAGCCGTCATCATCGAACGTGTGAGCTGGTACAAAATCCCATGCTCACACCACTTGAAATCTTTTATATGAAGTATAAAAATGACTTAAACTATAGTGTTTAATGTATAAAATTATAATGATAATAAGTGTAATTATACACTTATCTCAAACCTCGCCAGAAAGCTTGGCGCCAAGCTTTCTAGCAAGGAGGGGAGGAGCCTGGCCAGATTTTTTTCCGGTAGGCCTCCTCGCCATAATTACCTGCCTTTTTTGGATTTTCGGGTTTTTTCCTATAAATAGTCGGGAACTTTTCGATAAATGGGATCGAAAAAAAATTCACAAAAAATATAGTTTTCTCTTGACAACGACGGAGAAATTTTTACAATAAAAAATAATATTTTTCTAGAGATATAATTCTGACTTTTTCTACATTTCGTTCAAATTTACTTGAATAAATACGGATCCCAAACACATTTGGATTCCAAAACTTTTGATTTTCAAATCAACTCTCTTTCATATATTTCTTCTATTACTTCTTTTTAAAGAATCCTCAGATATTCTCGGGTCTAAAACAAATTTAGAACCAGAGTCTGATTATCTATTGGATAAATAAACACTTATTTTCCATTCAAACCACAATTAAATCAAAATTAACGAGGAACACTCCCGGAGATCATATGGATACGCCGAAGTGGATTCACGTCAAAAGGGTAAGCCTTTGAGTTCCTAGAACTGCGGATTCCACGCTCATCGTCTACTTTATCTTATTCTGGTCTTATTTGAGAACTTAGGAATTATTTTATTTATTATTATTGTGAAAGTTGTAATTTTCTTCTTCATCTTTTATTACTTTTTAATTTTTGTATTAGAGTACCCCCACGAAGTGAATACAAATTATTTCCAGATAAAAGACCTCACATTTTGCCATGCGGTCATTTTCACTAATAAAATTGACCAACATATGTGTAAATAAAAATGAACCTTTTTTAATTAAAATAATAACTTTAAACCGTTGATGTTTAATTAGGCCACATGGGACTTCTCAAAATCAAATCGAACATATGTACCATATCTCGTGATAATCTTTGTGGATGCAGGTTAGATGTATGCCTAGGATTTTATTTTCCTTCAGGTATTGCAAATATTTTTGAGGAAATGTAATTAATATATTGGGCGGGTGGTTGCATTCCCCGATTTTTATAATTTATTAATTTCCTTTTCTGCATTTATTTACCGATTTGTGTTTGGATTTTCTACTTTCCGCACATAAGTTAAATCATGCATAATAACTTCAAAACGACTTAATTGCTAATATGCGCAATTAAGAAATACGGTTTTCTATAGATGTAATATAATGTGATCACATAAGAAATAAGCAACTTATCCCGGACCTGAATCTCTGTCTTAGAGGGCTGTCCCCCAGATGTTAAGCCTCACAGGACCCTAATTCCTAGAAAGAGCTAATCCAGGTGGCGACTCCACACGAGGATTCGGGTTTAACTGATCTAAAATGTTTTCGCTCTCTCTTTCAACTTTCCCAGGTCCACGGCCCGGTACCTTATTTTTAAAACACCCCGGTGGACCGCGCCTCTCATTCCTGCGCACTCTCGGCCCACCTCTCCTTGTCGTCCGCTCACTCTATGTTTGAGTAAAACCTTAATCTAGTTATCACACCATTTTCTATAACATGAATTGAAACATAAGTCATGCATAGCATACTTTAATCAATTAATAGAAAGTATCATTTTAACATATTATAATTAAGCATGCATAGCATAAGGCAGGCTCTAATACCACTGCTAGTTAATTAAGACAATAATTGAACATGCAAATGTTGCAAGGAAGAATTTAAAAACTTAAAATTAACGTAAGGATCTCCTAAGCATGTCATGATTGATATAATATAGGTTAAAATGTTCCATAGATGCATTTAGGTTTATAAAGCTTATATAAGAAACCTAGCATCTAAGTTTAGAATATTACCAGTTGATGTGTGCTTTCTCTTTCTTTGGTACTGGTGATCCCTTAGAGTAATTCATCAAAACATCGTTAGCATGAGCTTCCATAATAGGATAGCCTCTATGATTAATCCACATGGATCTTCACCAACCAAAACATCGTTGAGGAAGAACCCGTTAATAAACACAAATTACTAGACCGCTCGAAGACCAACCCAAAAATAAACCAAGAAGGCTCACTTTAGAAAGAGCCTTCTAAAGAATTCTTTGTTTGTTTGGAGAAAATCATGAAGATTGGAGGCTATCTTATTATGGAAGCTCAAAGAGAAAAGCTGAGCTAAAGTGTAGTATAAAGATTAGAGGGCTATATATAGGGGAAAAGGGGGAGTGTTAGACTCTCCTCCAAACACAAGAAGGGATGGGAATATTCCCATCCCACCTTAGCGGGTTACAAGGACCTACGGGCTAACCCGCGAGCCCATGCAAGGTAAGCCCTAACGGGATTGCGGCCTACCCACGCAAGAGCTGCCATGGGTAGCGCTTGCGGCCTTGCAGCCCGCTAGCGCATGCGGGCTTACTCTGAACAATCCGTATTCGTTTGGGGCTCACTCGCAACGAGAAAAATCCATTACTATGCTCTATGCAATTTTTCCTTATTTACTATTTATTTCCTTTAATTATTTATTTGGTCCATCCAATTGATAATTCTTTTAACGAATTCGACAACTAAATATTCTCGGCATAGACCCAGTATATATGTTCTCTACTTAGTTCGATAAAGACCCAAAGTGTATGACCTCATAGGAACCCTAAGTATTGAGCCGTTGGAGGTTAACCTAAACTTTGCTTCCCATCCGAGAACCTTTAGGCTCAGTGTTCTAGACTGATATTAAACTCGATAGCTTTAGATTATTAAATAGGCTTTCTAGCAAAGGTATATGATCCCCCAATACTTGGAACGTCACGTGCTTATGACTTGATCCAGTTTTGTAGTAGAAACTAATACAATACACTCCTTCCATTAGATTAAGTACCATCCATTTTATTGAGCTCGGATTTAGTGTCAGCTAATGTAATAACCGTAGCTATCCTAGAATTAGACTTGTTCATGAAGAACACCACTCGGCTATTATGTATCAAGATTGAGTAGAAACTCATTCTATCAATCTTATACTCTGATTAGAGGTTGATGAGTTTATCACTTCAATAAGGGGCCCTAAGATACATCTCCCATTATATCACTATATAAGAAGTGATGGATCCCATCTTGACTACTCAGCTTACCAACATGTGATCATCACTATACTAGTGATCACCCATGTCATCCTGATTGCCAGGGTATGAATAAGTATGACCCAAAGTATAGCAACTCCTACACATGGTAACTAGTATCTCAGGTTTGAGGATACTTGTTCTACTATTGAAATAAGACATGATACCAATACATGGATACAGTTTTTTCCGAGTGTATGTCTTATAGCGGTGTTCAATGTATTACCCTAATACATTCATGTGTTAACTAAAGGTACCACCTTCAGCTCGTGAGATCGGTTGCTTGGATCTAATCCAAGGAGTAAGCCTACATATGCTAGTATGTCCGCTCCATTGATGTCCAGTCTCAATGAAACTATGACTAGGGATATTTACAATATCCATAGTAACACGTATGTGTAATTCTCAAACCACATGGCTTCCACTATGTCCTCGCACTTTTACACTATGAAGTAGTCATGGACTTTGTCTCATCAATGCGCATATGCATATTTAATACTATACACATATGATACTATCAAGATACATAAATAAATTGAAAACACGGATTAGCAACAAAGATACGTTAATTGTTATTAATAACAATTCGAAATTTTTTGTACATTATAGCAAATAAAGATATATCACCCTAATTGCCTCTAGGGCATACATCATGTCTAACAATAATGACTCTCGACATCGAGTCAGAGAGCTCATCGAAAAATAGCAATGAATACTAGAAAAGCCTAAACCCTAACCGACATGTAGTAGAACTCCTAACAGGTGTTAGATTGTTGTATCTCTAATCTTGGTGATGACATAGAGACAGGTGTCACTCAATCCTCCTTAGGCACAATTACAAATGCAAAAGTTAAAGATAACAATAAATCACAAATACTTGCCTTATGGCTTATCAGACCATGGAGAGACTAAGGATCTAATAATAATAATTACCGAGATCAACAAATAAGTCACCTTATAGATTGTTGTGTTCAAGTTTAACTCCTCACATTAATCAAGCATGGTCTTGACCCCTTCTTGGGTAAGTCACTAGGAAGTTAGCTAGACATGATTGACATTAAAGATAATAAAAGATAAAGAGACTAAATATAAAATTGCGAGTAAATAAAGAACTTATGAAAACTAATTGCAAAATTGAAATAACCTTAAAAGCAAAACTGATTTGAATTGAAAGCAAATTATATCTTGAGTGTTTGAAAACTAAGGATAGAAAATAAATGTAGTTCTAAACTAATTTGGATTTGGATTACAACTTGACTAAACTAAGAAAACTTGGAGTGAATTCTAATTCTAACTTCGAACGCTTTCTTCTGGTGGGATTCGATCTATATTTATAGCCATATGGCTGAATCTAGTTCTCTTTAGTCTTTGCCTTTGATTGTACTTGTTCTTCTTTTGTTCTTATCCTTAGCCTTTTACTTAGTGTTAAATAATAGAGTATATCCTCTCTTCAAGATAGAGTCTATGAAGGAGAACAAATCTTCTTTAAACCAAAACTCCTTAAAGATAGACTTTGCTCGAATTGGTGATTATCCATTGACTTTTATGCTCTTATCTTCCAATAAGATATAATTTTAATATTCTAGAAGATTCTGGAATTTACGAAAGTCAATAGTAAAAGAGCCCATAAAGACTAAAACATGCTTATAAAGATATGAAATTATGTATAAAACATGTTGGATTACAACCTATCAAGTATCCCCACACTTATTCCATGCTTATCCTCATGTGTGAAAATAAAGATCAAGAAGAAAGAGAATGAGAATTGCACAAAGACCCTAAACTTTTTCACAAAGAGATTGAGTTCTTTCAACGAGATCATAGATCATTTCCTTTTTAAGCACTGGCTATCCAATAAAAGAGTTACCCTTCAGAAAGTATAAAGACCTTGCAAGAAAACCCAAGAATTACTTGGCCAAATTTATTAAAGATATCAAGTATCGAAAGAAAAACTTCACAATTACCTTCTTTATTGGTCCCTTTGCTTGGTGGGGTCCCTAGACACATAGCCAAAAATAAAAGATTATTTTTTTCTTCTAGTTTTTTTTTCTTTTTTTTTTTTGTATTTTTCTTTCTTTACTATTTTTTAAAAAAAAACTCCCCAAGAGTCAATGTGACTCTCCGAAAGTTAAAAGGTTGAGACGGGAGATAATTTCAGGGCCAGGTCCCCAACTAGGTTGGTTTTCACGCTTGCCTATAAAACTCCCACCCCTCTTTTATTAATGAAAAATAGCTACGATTCTCAAGCGGAGAAAGGTAACATAGGTACAAAGGAAAAGTCTCAGGTTAAAAAAAATCTGAGATCGAAATACAAATGTTAAGCCTATTACAGTGAAAGATAAACCAACAATAATTTATGCTTGAAATAAGGATGTCGGCTTGATCATACGTTCACTCGAAGACCAATTTATTTTGACATATCCAAAGGCTCCAAGTAATTATAAACCAAAGGGATGTCCCGAAATTTGAGTATCTACCCAGGCGAAAGAGCACTTGCCAAACGTTGAAGAAACTTTTTTCTGTTTTTTTGAATTTTGATTCTTTTTCTTTAAAGAAAATTAAAACCCTATGTAACAATCATCGCCTAGTTACTAGACATGCAATGCTCTTTCTTCTTCGGTCCTACGAAAGAGACTTTACCCAGTTATGAGCCAAGTCAAGCTCTTCCTTCTAAAAGCGCAGCTATGAAAGAGTCATCACTCGGTTACTAGCCGAATAATTATATTTCTTCTAAGACTCAACAAAATAGAAAATAAAGCAAGTAATTAAACCACCAAGTTTATTAGAAAGAACAATTAGAGGTCTTGGTGAAGGTCCAAAGGTGCAGAGACCTTGCTGAAATAAACCAAGTCTAAATACAAAAGATAGAAGTAAGTCTCTAAGGCATTCATTAGGACTTAAATCTAACAAAGTGACTTTCTGAAATCAGTCACTAGAACAAACTTTTCTTAAAACAGTTCTCGATGCCAAGTGTGGTTAGTTAACCCAATCATCGTTACTTATTAATTAGTCATTGTGAAAGTATCTCTCTTCTTTAGGTTTCCTCATTTCTTTGTAATAAGGTCATTTTTTAAATCAAAGAGAGAACACTAAAATTGGAAAACTAATCTTTTCATTTGATCTTTATGTACAAGAAGAAAAAAAAAGTTTACATTGAGATTGCAAAATGATAGAATTCAACAAAAAAAGACTAAATCCTAAAAATTTAAAACATAAAAAGATCAAAAAGATTAGAAGAAAAAACAAGAAGATATATTCCCCTTCCCAAACTTAAATTTTGCATTGCTCCTACCACAAATAACCCAAAAAAAGAAAAATAAAGAAAAAATAAAAAAGAAAAAAAAATGAAAAGGGAAAAAGAAATTGATACTATCCTTGTGGAGAGGAGAAATTAACAAAGACCTATTCTTGGCCTCGTTGATGAGCATAATGCTTGAAAGGCTTGAGTTGAAGATGATTATAGATAGTCTTCATATTAAATTCCAAGGCATCACAACGAGTCTTGAGGTCTGCATTCTCTGCACCGAACTACAGAGAGCTGATGAACAAGTTACTATATTTGTTCTCGAGAGCATTAATCTTCTCGAGCAATAGGATGTATGCGGCGAGGATTGGTTCTTGTGTTGCTACCATGGGAGTCTCCGTTTCTTCCTTTGGATTAGTAGGAGTGGGGGTTCTGGTCTCTAGAGGGCCTAGGGATGCATCTTCTTAGACCCATTGTAGGTCCCCACCATGAGTATGGTTTCCAAGTTCTCCATATTAAGTAGAGTGGTCTCAAGAAGTAGAGTGTAGCCCAAAGGATTGAAGTGATCCATCCCGTGTGATATAACCGAGATCATTATGCTAAAAATGGTAGGATTTCTCCCTCTTTTAAGAGAGAACTGGATTTGTTTTACCAACCATGTGCCAAGATGGAGTTTCTTATAGGTTACCAAGCTCCAAAAGATGCTGAGCTCCTTTATGTTGATCGTATCGGAGCTCTTATGGTGACCAAAGAAGTTGAAGGCGAGGATCTTGTGGTAGTAGTGGAGGTGAGGCTCATGGATGTAGCAAGCCTTGGAGTCCCCGGATTTCCAAGAAGTAACCCTAGGATCATTATTACATAGAGAGAAGTAGGTCTTTCTAGCTTCAAAATCAAGAGGAGGAGCGTTGCACATGTCATCAGAAGGCTCTGTGACTCCCATGGCCTTGTTGAAATCATCGAGACTCTAGGAAAAGGTCTTTCCAAGATGGAAAAATTTGATGATGTTGTGATTGATGTAACATCTGTAGTCCTGCTCGAAGGAGAAGGTGGAATAGAACTCTCACACCAGCTCTTGGTATGCTAAGAATGGGAGAAAGAGTAGAGGGAGCTATCATATCACTATAAAGGCAGCAAGTACCTATTACTTGATACCAAGACTCTACATGGTCTCGATGCATGCGATTATGTATGATTTAACACGTATGCGGAAAGCAATAAATTTATACATAAAGCAATAAATAAATGCAGAAAAGAAAAGATCAAAATTACAAAACCTCAGGGTATACAACAGCCCTCCTAATCTATTAATTACATCTCTTCAAAAAATAAATGAAATTGCGATACCTGAAGGAAAATAAAATCCTAATCATAAATCTAACCTAATCTACCTGCATCCACAAAGGTTAGCACAGGGTATAGCACAACGTTTGCACGTATGTTCGATTTGATTTTGACGATGCCCGTGTGGCCTAATTAAAATAGCGAAGGTTGAAAATTTCTCGTTTAGAAAGAAAACAATTCATTTTATTAACACATTGGTTGCTCATTTTAATTAGTGAACATGCTCGCATGGAAATATATAAGGACTATTATCCAGTAATAATTTTATTCCCTTCGTGAGGGTATTCTAATAGGAACCTTCATAAATTAGTAAATTAAAAGAAACAGAAAAGAAGAAGGAAAAGTATTACTTTGATAAAATTACATAATAAAAGTAGATAAGATTAATCCTAGGCCAACATGTAGAATAAAATAAAGCATACAAAACACGAGATAATGCAACTCTAGAAACTCAAAGGCTTACCTTTTTGGCATGAATCCACTTTCGAAGTACCTGCTTGATTTTTGGTGTTTGATAAAAAAAATTCAGAATTAAAGCGTGTTTTTTAATCCAAAAGAAAATTTTTTAATGATATAAAAAAAGTTGTTTTAAAAACAGAAAAGCTAGAGAGTTGTTTCATCATTTTTGCTAAAAATTTCCAATCCATTTAGGAGGAATTTTCCCGAAAAATCCAAAAAGGAAATAAATTCCAGGGAGGGGGATGTCCTCGCCGCAATTCCGGCGAGGCTGTTTCTGGCCTCACCAGCTAATAATTTTAATTAATTCATCTTTATAAAACCTAATTTTTTCCAAATTACATCCTTAAAAGGAATTAGTGACGAGGCGAACTTCCATTTGAAGATCGTGGATAATTGAAAATTTATGTGATTCAAGGATTAAATCCTGAAAAGCTATTATCATTGAACACCCGAGCTGGTACAAAATCCCATGCTCACAGTTGCCCCTCTTGTAATCACTGCTAGTTAAATAGCCAGTATGATCATACGAAATGAGTGGAGGGATTGAGAAAATACCTGACCTGTGTGGTTGGCAATTGTTAATCCTTGATTAATAGTGATTAGTGCCCCTTTTGGATGGGTCGGCCATTTCTTTCTGCTGCGTCCCTTTAGTGTTTGATTACCATTTCTTTCCTCAGTTGATTTTGATTATTGGAATTGTTAGTTATGGTGCCTGAATTCATTTAAAAGGTGATCCATGTGGATGTCAATTTATTTCCTATGACAAATTAGAGAAAAAAAAAGTGAATATGTTTTACAGTATAATGTTTTAATTATTTGATTGAGTTTATGTGAAGTAAAAATTTTTTCCCCTTCAATCAAAAATTAAAACATTGTAAAAATAATAAATTTAATTAATTAAAAGGATTTAGGGGATGTCTCGTTGACTGCTCCGTCGTGTTGGGAGGTTTTTGTTGGAGAACAGGACAAACATGTGGGGTCCACGCTTTTTCTTATAAATAAAGAGGTTCTTTCCTCCTTTCCTTCACTTTAATTTCTTTCCTCTCTCTCTTACTCTTCCTCTCCAAGACTGTGGGGAGGAATCTCCATCTTGCGGGGAGGAATCTCCATCTTGAGGGGAGGCTTAAGCTTCAAGTGACTGACCAGCTTGACATTTTTACCGTTGATATTGACGAGGCCTATGGCTTGGCGGAAACTGATACCATGCTCGGTCTTACTCCTACATCTCCCATAGTCACATTAGATCCAGATCTTCCTGACCAGGTTCATCTTTCCCGGGTTCAAGTATTTTTCAAATTTGGCATTTTATCATTTTTGTTCATTTTAGCTCTTTAGAAAATAGAACCGAACAAAAACTAAATGCATGTCACGGAATTTAGTTTAAGATGTCGAAAAAATAGAAGAGAATTCAAAAATCTAAAAAAATCTGCTGGGAAATTTCCCGGGGGAAAAAACAAGCCGGCGAAGCCCTTAGGGCTCACCGGCGAAGGCGAACCCCATGGGGCTCACTAGCAAATGCTAGCGAGGCCTCGTTGTGAGTGGATGACATGGAATGTAATGGGCCGAGAGCGTACAAATGAGAGACGTAG
Organism: Euphorbia schlechtendalii; assembly: GCA_949673415.1. Taxonomy (NCBI): domain Eukaryota; kingdom Viridiplantae; phylum Streptophyta; class Magnoliopsida; order Malpighiales; family Euphorbiaceae; genus Euphorbia; species Euphorbia schlechtendalii. The sequence goes on along the minus strand of CATIWQ010085979.1, from coordinate 1,539 downwards.
TCCATCAGGGTATTTTTGTGGAAAATAAAATATATCGGGTCATGGAATCGGAAGGTTTGAAAGAGAAAGTGAAAACATATTTAGATTGGTTAAACCCGAATCTACTATCTCTTAGTGTAAAGTTGCCACCTAGATTAGCTTTTCCAGGAATAAGAGTCCTGTAAGGCTTAACGTCCGGGGGACGAATCACTAAGACACAAAGATTCGGGTTCGGGATAAGTTGCTAACTTCTTATTGTATCACATTAAATTAAATCTACAGAAAACCGTATTTTTTAATTGTGCATATTCGTACTTATGTCGTTTTCAAGTTTATAATGTATGATTCACACATATTTGGAAAGCGATAAATCCATATATAAAGCAATAAATAAATGGGAAAAAGTTAAAATTACACAACCTCGGGGGATGCAATCGCCCACCTAATCTTTTAATTACATTTCCGTAAAAAAAATATTTGCAATAACCGAAGGAAAATAAAACCTAGGCATACATCTAACCTGCATCCACAAAGATTAGTACATGGTATATAGCACAACATGAATATTTACACGTATGCTCGATTTAATTTTACCGAGGCCCGTGTGGCCTAATTAAAATATCGGTGGTTTAGAATTCTTGTTTTAGAATAAAACAATTCATTTAATTAACACATATGTTACTCATTTTATTTAGTGAAAATGCTCGCATAGCAAAAAGTGAGTTCTGTTATCTGGGAATAATTTTAATTCCCTTCGTGAGGGTATTCTAACATGTACATTTGAGAATTTCCACAATTAAATAAATAATTAAATAAAAGGAATGAACAAATAAATAATATAATAAATTAAATTAAATTAAATCCTAGGTCAAAATTGAGAAGAAAATAAAATATGAAACACAAGATAAAGCAGCTCTAGGAACTCAAAGGCTTACCCTTTCGTTGCGAATCCATGTCGACAAATCCGCTTGATTTTTGAGAGTGCTCCTCATTCTCTTTGGTTTAATTGGTGTGAAAATACCTTATTTTATATCTAAAAATATTCATACTCGGACTCTAAATTCGTTTTAGGCCCGAGAATATCTGAGGAATTTTGAAAAAAATAATAATGGAGAAAAATTGGTTTAAAAATAATAAAATTCGGAATCCAATCACGTTTTGGATCTGAATATAATCAAAGGATTTTTAAGAAAGATGTAAGAAAATCAGAATTATTTTATCAAGAAAAATAAATTTTTTTCGACGATGAAAAAAGAAAATATTTTTTGAAGTTTCGTCAAGAAGAAAAGAAATTTTTTCGACGGTTTTTAAAACCCTCAAAATCCAAAAAAGGCCAACCGAGTTATAAGAGGAATTTCTACCGAGCCCAGCTGCTAGGCTTGCTAGAAGTCTTGTGAGCCCAGCCCTGGGCTTCCCAAAATTGGCGAGTTGCCCAAAGATATCTTTGGGCCATTAGTTTTAATATATTTTATTTATTTATTTATTTTTTAAATATTATATATATACATACATACATACATAAATACATACATACATACATACATACATATATATATATAC
>CATIWQ010085978.1:0-10519 GCA_949673415.1 Euphorbia schlechtendalii | reverse complement strand
CTCCCTTTGGTTCGTTATCACTTGGCTACTTTGGAAGAGAAGAAATCATTATCTTCGAAGGCGTTCTTGGATCCGGAGGACATCTTTTCTAAAAGTATTCAGTTGTGCTGGTTTTTCTTTCTTTGTAATAAGCGTTATATTTCTTTTACAGCCTCGGATATCTTTATCAATCCGGGACATCTAGTTTCTTTATAATCTAATATTGTAACATTTGAGCGATTCAAGATTTGTGAATAGTTCTTTTATAAAAAGAGGAGTGAGTGTTTTGTAGGTAAGCGTCTCACATCAACCTAGTTGGGATTAGCGCCCCGAAATTTTCACCCACCCCAATCTTTTTCCAATGGAGGAATACACCGTTCCTCTAGAGGTTTTCAAAAAATAAGGACAAAAAGATTCACTAAACAAGCAATTGAACAAGTAGTATCCCGTAAATAGTTGAAACTGAAAAACAACCTTAAGTTGCTCCTGGTTGAAAAACCTTATCGAATCTGAATTCTTTCCCAATTCATGCAAGAGTGATATTTTGCACTTTCACCCTCTCCTTGAAGGTGATCCGTTGAGCAATTTCAAATGGCAACCCAATCCGATCAACTCTCGTATATACATCTCCCAGAATCACACTGCGTGATGAAAATCTAGAACCCTTTCTAATGAATAATGTCTTCATTTTTTCTAACCATATTTTCGTAGAAGACTCACTGGATTTTGTATGTACCCTAAACCGTTCTCCTACATCAAGTGGTGATTTGGAAGTGCCCCTAATTTGAAGGTAGTTATCCACCACAGATTGCAAATCTCTAGCTTCAACTTCATCAAACTCAAAATTAGGAGGACCAGACCTTGAACTTTTAATAACTTCAACTTTCTTCAGAACTTTCTTCTGCACAGATATAGAAAGATTCTAGAATGTGAGATGGAACTAGTAAGAGCCAAAATTTTAAAACCATAATACAATAACTAGGAAATAACATATGCATCCCCATTTGCTGATTAATGATTTCCCGCTAACATGACACTAATACCATCTAAAACATCTGGTACAGATAGATAGTTTGGAGGAATAGGTAAATACTTGATGTTAACAAGGTCAAATAATAACAGGCGAGTGCAGACCACGCAAAACCCCCAGGTGGACTACACCCACCTAGAGCAGGGAAAAAATGTTACGATGGCTAGGAAAGTTCCTGCCAATCTAGGCGGAGTTCATCTGCCCAGAATGCAAAGCCTGGATAATCAGCTAGGCAAATTGTATCTGTCCCAAGTTTAGAAGAGGCTGAGTCTTCCTGGATCTCAGAGAAATGTCCAGGCGGCTACCAAGCTGAGTCTATTTATCCACCTGGACAGACCTCGACTCCTCAGGAGCACAGAGTCTAATTAAGAGTCTAAGTCCTTAAAGGAGACCTCCATAATTGGAACTCTCAATTCAGATAAACCATATCTTATCAACACGATGGAGATTCACTTAAGCTAGAACTGAGGTTGATTCACATTGTTGGATCAGACCAGGAGACATTCAAGGTACATAAAGAGGCCCTTTGGGTCACCACGCAAAGGTACGTATTCTAAATTCACCAAAAACTCCTTGCCTCCTCTCTTAAATCCGATCTAACTTAAGTATCAGAGAGGCTACGCCAGTCACACGGCTAGTCCCCCATAGCGACGTTTCTTGTTTTGTAGAAACCTTCAAACCACATAGAAGAGGAGCGTTTAGAGTTGATTTCGTTCAAAGAGTTAGTGCGTGGAATCACTTTCCAAGCTAATTTAACATTGGTGCGGTGAGCGTGGACTGAATTTACTTGCTTGGGTGAGAATCTCAATTCACACGAACATTCTGATAATAAAAAAATTTTATTTCTTAGTCAGTCTCAGATGGCTAATATTGGAACAAGCAATCATCCCCCAACCACAGGGATAAATGTCACGGGGGTGCCACCGCCTAAGGCTGGCGAACGCCCCCAAGGTGATGGGCCCATGGGAGGAGATAACCCACTCCTCTAGTTGCAGCAAAAATACCAAATTACTCTAGAAGAAATGGAGGCGTATCGAAAGGCAATTGTCGAGGCATACATCTCTTCCGGTGTGATGTACGGTGATTTGAGCAAGGCGGGATTGATCATATCCAGGCGGAATACAGTGCCATGTCGTAACTTCATTGATGACTTTGACAATGTCTCGCAAGGGCTTATACCACCCCATCTCTACAACATTAGCCAGCCACCCACCACGCCCATCATCCCTCACACAAATCCATAGATCCCCTCCAGTACACCCACGATAACCTCAGATATCGTAACCACGCAGCCCATGGAACTGAACTCAGTCAGGCAGTCAACACAGTTATCATTACTTCAGGGACTGGTATCGGTAATGAAGGATGGTTAGATTCCGCCTGGGGACATAGGGCCAACATTGGCCGCCATCCAAGGGCTAGGAACAGGCAAGCAGCCTAAGCCAAACCCAAAAGCTAGAAATTTATAAAGGCCTGTCGAGCCCGAAAGTGAAGAAGAAGAAGACCTAGAATTTGAAAAGAAAGCCAAGAAGCTTTTCTCAAAGTTGGATGTCCCTTATCAAGAGGGAACATCGAGAACCAATTTCTCTCCATTTAAGAAAAATATATTCGACCAGACCTTGCTAAGACTTGTCTACATACCTACCTTTGATAAATACATAGGAAAAGATAAATTGAATTATCATGCTGCTGATTTTAAGAATCGGATGGAAATGGCGGGAGCAACAAAGGCATTTGTATGCCGATATTTTTCGGCCACTTTGGGCGGACCTGCGGCCTGATGGTTCACTTCCCTGCCCCCTAACTCCATTGGCAGCTTGGATAAACTCAGTGATGCATTTTGCAAGTATTTTTTGAGCTCCGCCCCAGCCGGGTTGGTAACAAATAGTTTACACAAAATTGTGCAGGGGCCAGAAGAGAGTCTTCGTGATTATTACAACCGTTTCAATGAAGCCTTCCTGGAAGTACGAGACTTATATGTCAGCACCACCAAAGAGGCAATGCTAAAGGGCGCACATAGTAGAGACCTGAGAAATGTGATCCTTACTAGACATCCTAAAAGCTTGTAACAAATGCTTGGCATAGCCAAGGACCTGATCCCAGCTGATGAAATAAATGTCAATCGAAGAAAAGAAGGTTGGGGCAGAGAAGCAAAGAGGGAAGATAGACCAAGATTCGATGATAGAAGATGGAAAGGACGAGGCGGATCCAGTCAAGGCAGATATGTGGATCGAGAAGAAGACCGCCCCAGGCTGAATGCATCTTTCAGCCAGATACTAGTAGCAATAAAAAAAACCCCAGAGAAAAAAACATTCGCTTTCCTAAAATCCCAGGCGACGTCTCCTTGGGGTGTGATTTGAACAAATACTGTGACTATCACAGAGCTAAAGGGCATCACACTGATGACTACCGATCGTTAGTAGACATAGTACATTAGTTGATCAAGGCTAGTAAGTTTAGCCAGTTTGTGAAAGGAATCACTAGGAGACATGAAAGGAAAGAGGGAAGTGAAGATGAGAAGGAGGAAGACTCGAACAGAAAGTCCGGCGGAACAAAAGGAATAATAATGGTGATTGCAAGAGGACCAGAATTTGAATCACCCTAAAAGAAAGCTAGAGGCTCGTCTAGCAAGAAGAACAATGTTAAAAGCGAGGCGGAAATCTTGAACCTATTTAGGCAAAATTCATTAGTTGAAAAGCAGCACGCGGATCCCATAGTTGTAGAAGCAATTATGGAGAACTTCACAATAAGAAGAATCCTCCTAGACAAAGGAAGCTCGGTGAATATCATCACCAACAATGTGGTGGAAAAGTAGGGAGTGCATCATTCCAGGATTCGAGCTGGATGCTCGCCGCTCATTAGGATTAATGGCCAACCCATATAGTCGTTGGTCGAAGTTACATTAGAAGTAGAAATAGGGAGCCTCAAGCATAAGTTCCGTGGGAAAGTAGAGTTTACCATCGCTGATATCTTAGTGGGGTTCAATGTTATATTGGGGAGGCCATTCCAAACTTAAACTCACATGCGCATCTCCCCAATGGACTTGGTATTTCACATACCAACTACAAAAGGGATTGCAGTAATAATAAGCAACCCTCAAGTAGCTCAAGAGGCATACCTAGCCTCATTACGCAGAGAATTACTCCTGGTGGAAGAGGAGTTGGAGGTGGACCAGCCGGAGAAAATCAAGGCGGTAAAGGAGCTGGAAGAGCTCAAAGTTGGCCTAGAACGATCACTAAAAATTGGAAGAAACCTTTACAACGATGCGAAGGAGGAAATAATTTGCACCCTCACAGACCAACAACATGTCTTTTCATGGTCATCAGAAGATCTTGTGGGCATTAAACCTGAGGTTATGCAGCATAGGTTGAACTTGAACTCAAGTTCCGAGCCGGTCGTCCAAAGGAAAAGAAAACATGTGCACGAAAGGTAAAGGGCCATTGAAGAAGAGGTAGGCAAACTCTTAAAATCTGGGCACATAAGAGAAGTTCATTATCCGAGCTGGTTGTCAAACATTGTGGGGGTTAAAAAAGTGAGCGGAGCCTATAGAATGTGCGTAGACTTCACTGATGTGAACAAAGCCATCCCAAAATACGCTTACCGACTCCCAAGCATGGATCAATTGGCGGACGCAATGGCAGGATACGTAGTCTACTCATTGTTAGATGCCAAGTGTGGGTATAACCAAATACCCATGCACCCCATTGATGAAGAAAAAACATCCTTTATAACCCACCAAAGCACTTACTATTATACGGTCATGTCCTTTGGTTTGAAGAATGTGGGAGCAACGTATCAAAGACTAATCAACGAAATGTTCTAAGATGAGATATGAAAATCAGTGGAGGTTTATGTAGACGATATGATAATAAAGAACAGAAGCGAGACGGAACATGCAGAAGACATCCGTAGGGTTTTCAAAGTATTGCAAGAATACCACCTGAAACTCAATCCGGCAAAATGCAATTTGGAGTAAAAGGTGGTAAATTCTTGGGATTCATGATTTCTCAATGGGGAATAGAGGCAGACCCTGAGAAAATCAAGGCAATTCTGAAAATAGAGCCTCCTCGAACCCTAAATGAAGTCCAGAGGTTAAATGGCAGAATCAACTCTTTGGGAAGATTCATATCTTTCTCAGCCAAGAGGTGTATGCCTTCTACAAGGCAATGAAAAAGGATAAAGACTTCAAATGGGATCAACCTTACCAAGAGGCTTTCGAAGAGTTGAAGAAATTCTTGGGAAAACCACTACTCCTCAGCACACCCTAACTGGACGATACATTGTACATGTACCTAGTTGCCACAGACGAGTTGGTAGGAACAGTGCTAATTCGAGAGGAGGGGTAAGACCAATTCCTAATTTACTGCACTAGCAAAGTGCTGAGAAACGCCGAGCTCAGATATCCCTGGATTGAAAAGCTAGCCCTAGCATTGATTTTAGTCTCCACGCGACTGAGATCGTACTTTCAGGCCCACACAATTGTAGTAAGGACCAATTTCTCGCTGAAAAAGGTCCTCCAAAGGCCTGAGACATCAAGGAGGTTGGCTGAGTGGGCTATCCGACTGGGGGAACATGACATAAGATTTGAAGGTAGAAACACCATGAAAGCTCAAGTTCTAGCTAACTTTTTGGTTAAATTTGCGGGGCTCAAGCCCGCCAAATAAATCAAAACTGAAGTATGGGAAATTTTAGTGGATGGAGCATCCTCCCATGAAGGAGCCAAAGTCGGCGTGTATATTCGAGGCCCAGGAAAGATTAGATTTAATTATGCAGCTAAATTAGCGTTCCCTGCAACTATCAACGTGGCAGAATATGAAGCTATTATCAAAGGGCTAGAGCTAGCTTGAGAGATAGCACCGGATCGATTGCTGCTCAAAAGTGACTCTGGTTGCTAACCAGATTAATAGAAACTTCGAGATGAAAGACAGAGAAATGGTAAAGTATCTCTCAAGGGTAAGAAATCTTATTGAGATACTAGAGTCAAAAGGGGTAGCCTGGAAGATCGAGCATATCCCTCGGAAAGAAAACGAGCGAGCAGATGAATTGGCCAAGGCAGCTTCGAGCAGAGAAGATTAGAAGAACCTCAGGTGCCCATATGAGGTAATCGTCCACCCAAATAATGAAATAGAGCCAAGCTTAATGATTGAATAGTGAGATCTCAGGTGGATGAAGACCATCTATGATTAACTCACTATGCATAAATTTCTAGATAATAAAATTGAGGCTACCAAAACAATAAGGAAAGCTATGCAGTTTTCCTTGCTAAATGGAGAGCTTTATAGAAAATCCTACTCCGATGCCTAGAAGAAGTGCATAACTGCTCAAGAAGGAGCCAAAATTTTACAAGAACTCCATGAAGGAGATTGTGGCTCTCACCAGGTGGTAGTGACATTAGTCAGGAGAGCAAGTCTCACTGGATTTTGCTGGGAGTTTATGAACCTAGACGCGGAGACATACGTCAAATCCTGCCACCAATGTCAAATTCATGCACAAAAATCTCACATCCCTCATGCAATGCAACGCCCCCTATTGACCGCCCGGCCATTTATAACATGGGGGATTGACATTGCAGGACCTCTCCTTGAAGCAAGCGGATAAAGAAAGTGGATCCAGGTGGCCATTGACCATTTAACTAAATGGGTCGAGGCGGTCACTCTCAGCAGCATCACGCTAGAACGGGTTCTGGATTTCGTCAAAAAGAACATCATTATTCAATTAAGAGTACCACACTGAATCATCTCAGATAATGGTCGTAATTCACGTCTAGCAAATTCCAAGATTTCTGCAAAGAGTTAAAGATTGAGACCCACTTTAGTTCAGTAGCTCACCCGTAGACTAGCAGCCAGACGGAGATTACAAACAATACACTCGGCCACGGAATAAAGAAAAGAGTGATGGAAAGAAAGGGAGTCTAGTTGGATGAGCTGGTCAATGTTCTATGGGCATACTAAACAACCCCCTGCACATCTACCGGAGAAACACCTTTTTCAATGATCTATGGGGTCGAGGCGGTTCTGCCCATCAAAATTAGTCTGCCATCTGATCGAGTAGCATACTACACGGAGAAAGAAAATGATATCAACATGAGATACCATCTTGATGATCTGCAAGAGAAGCAGGAAAGGGCATGCATCCTTCTGGCCGCCTACAAAGCTAGAAATGCTAAATACCATGACAGGATGGTCCAAGAAATCCGCCTCCAAGAAGGCGACATGGTCCTCAAGGACGCAATCACCTCACAGGCGTGAGAGGGAAAAGGCAAGCTGGGGGTGAATTGGGAAGGCCCCTATAAAGTTTCACAAGTCATCAGACCAGCAACTTATAAGCTGCAGACAATGGAAGGGAAGGAGATCCCAAGAACATGGAACATCACAAAGCTGAGGCCATATTACACGGCATACGATTCTTACAAACATCCAGGCGGCCGTACTCTTTTCCTTTATGGGCTTTTTCCCAACGTATTTTGTCCAAAAGGTTTTTAATGAGGTGGCCCACCCGTAGAAGAGGTAGATGACTAGATGCATAGAATTCTTGGATGTATTTTTAAATTCATTCAATAAAAATGCAATTAATTTTAAAACATGCACATTTAAGTACTGATCATACTTTGAGATTGCACAAATAAGAAAATTGAGGCGGCTCAAATGCATAAGACTTACATATAATTAAAACGGCAATCATAAGGCCATTGAGGCGGCTCAAATGCATAATACCTAAATACAATTAAAATGGCAATCATAAGGCCATTGAGGTAGCTCAAACGCATAAGACGTAAATATAATTAAAACGTCAATCATAAGGCCATTGAGGTGGCTCAAAAGCATAAGACTTAAATAAAATTAAATGGAAATCACAAGGCCATTGAGGCGGCCTAAACGCATAAGACCTAAATATTTTGAGGCGGCTCAAGTGCATAATACCTAAAAAATGGCTAACTTAAGGCTATAGAGGCTGCTTAAAAAGCATAACTTGTATCATTAAACGTGAAACAAATAGCAAATAAGCAATTAAGACTGTAAGAAGACACACAATAACACTCGAGGCTGAAAAGTGATGTAACATTAAAAGGGCTAACAAGGCTACAATATTCTTCTAAAGCGTTCAAAAGAAAAATAAAGCTAAAAATTAGCTACACTCTAGGGTGGGTCGACTCTGCATCTTCTCCTTTTTCCAGCTCTTCCCCCACCGACTCATCAAGAGCCATCTCCTCCTCGTCAGGTTCATTGGGATACTTCACTCCCATTAAACGGTTTTCATGAAGATCCGGATGGTGAGCCCGAAAAGCCTAAAAAACTAGGCAGCCAAATTCACGGCCGTCTATCACCATGTTGAGCATGGATTGGCTGTAATCAGAGACCACCTTGGGAACTTTTGCCTCATATTTTGAGATGGTTTCCTACAAGTTATCCCTTACCAAAATCATCTCCTCAGCCTTCTTTTGATACTCCTCAGCCCTTTTGTTGGCCTCCTCCAGCTATTGACTTAACTCAACCTTGGCCGCCTAAAGGTCTTTGACCTTCTTGTTGACATTTTCCATCTCGCGAGTGGAAAGTTCATGAGTCCGTTGTAGCTTCGCCACGTCTCGGCTCTTTCGAGTCATCTCAGCCGCCCGAAATGCCATCTAAGAAAGCCAATGTAACATCAATAGAAAACAAAAACACTAACCAATAAATCATTAGGAATATAGAAACTACCTTAGTGGACATCATGAACAGAGTCTTGGATGACTGAAGTAAGCTCTCGGTGGCCAAATCTTTCTTCTCCGAAGGGAGTGGTAGAATTGTCCTCAGCACATTTTAGATCGGGGCGGTATAAATTGAGGGATTACCCTCACCAACAATGGAAAGAAGATCCGCCTGGAGAGACTCAGGGCTAATCCTCTTGGAGGAGTCAGCAGGAATATCCAAATTGGTGCTCTGAAACAAAGAGATAGCTTAAGTACCAAACAAAAAGATAAATATGAAGAATACTGAATTCTTACCGGCTGGAGGGTAGTCTCTTCTACCACAGGAGAATGAGTCGCCTCGGCAACGGGCTCAGGAACTTCTTCAGTAGTTGAAGCCTTGCGTTTCCTTTTATGCTTGCTTGGGTCTCCGCTTCAGATACCGAGAACTGCATTCACAAGTCTAGTCTCCACTCGTTCAGTAGAACGTTTGGTACCTTTCGATCCCTTTGCAGCTTGTTGCACAAGTTCACCGGCCGAGGGAAAATTAAACATCGAAAAGAAAGGAAAATAAATAAATACCTGAGAAAACTCCGGGCCTGGAGTGATAAATGGGATCCGACTGGCCCGGCTCAATAATTCTAATATTTTTTATCATTGCCCAGATAATGTTTTACCATGGCCACATCCCTTTCTTAAGGGCATTAAAGGGTTCTACTCTATTATTTGAGCCGGTAGAGTTACATCCCATGTCGGGAGAGAGATTCCACTCAGTTGGAAAGCGGGGATAGCGGTCCTCTTGTCTAATAAAAAAAATAATTCTTGAAGTTCTTCACAGAATCTACTTTGTTCATGAATCTATAAAAGCCACCTCGATGAGCAAAATGATATAAATCCTCACTTGTTGTCTTCCTCAGTGATGCAATCCCCCTGAAAAACTTGGCATCAAAATGCATCTCTAAACTAGTATAGATGAGGTAATGTCCAACTAGATCTATCCAGACGTTGGGATGAAGTTGAGCCGGGCTAATCTAAAAAGCTCTCAAAACTTCACTTAAACCCTCAAGAAGTGGATAAACGAAGCTAGACCAATTTGGTCCATATAGACACCAAAATACCCTGCAAGCGGGCAAGTGATCAGCTTCTCTTTGGAGGGAAGCACCACTTCACACTCCTTGAGCCAAGAAAATACTTCCTTCTTAAACTCTAAATCAACTAGATCCTGAACTGACTAAATCAGCTTGATCGGTGGAGTCTTATTTACTATTCCCCTAATTCTTCCTTGCCCCCTTGACACTATTTCAGAATGAGTAGCCACATGCCACCTCATTGGACGACCTGCACTCCTCTTCACCCTACGCACAGGAGATGATACCCCGATGGATTCCCGAGGCAGTGCTGGGGGAAACCGGCCCATCTCCTCATCTATCTTAGCCTAGGTCGAGGTAGAAGAGGATTGGGGGATGAGGTGGATTTGCTGCGGGATGCTCGATTCTCTCCCGAATCATACATGGCTTCAATTCGAGGGTATACCCTAGAGGTTGAGACATAGTCAGTATAATCTATGTTTAAAGGTTTGAAATACTTGGAGTTCACCTCAGCTAATTCCCTACTAAACTGGGTACTAGTGGACGAGGAGGAATCAGTCATTGTCACCTAGTAAAAAGCCTAGTCAGTTAGAAGAGATCCTAAAGAATCCTAAATTAGCTCGAGGCGGCATAAATAACATTCAATTTACCTACGTTGGTAATGCAGATCTAAATGGCAAGGAAAATAAACAAACAACATCGTTTGAACAAACAATTCTGGAAAAACAAGCAATTCTGGGAAAATGAGATTCGCAGGAG
>CATIWQ010085966.1:0-24411 GCA_949673415.1 Euphorbia schlechtendalii | reverse complement strand
GTTTTGCTTACAAAGTATTTAATTAGATGAGAATTCCTTCCATTTTATTATGTAACCATGATTGCATCGTGAAAAGAAGAGAAACCTTAGTGATGTAATTTGCTTTCCATCACAGTAAAAATAAGAAAGGCTACCAAACATGGCAATGGGCTCCAGCACATACCAACCACCTCAATGTAATAACCTTATCCATCATCTATTTTTCAAAAAGTGCTGTCAGGATCTTGGCACAGCCATGTCTGGGCGGATTCACGAATAAGCAGTGACAAGTGTGTTGGTTCCAGATTTTAAATATTGGCCAATTCAAAGTTTTTCATTTGTTAGCTTACCTGCCAATTGATTAATTGGTAGAGACTCTGCCTATAAAAGGCAGTCCCTGGAAATCCAAAAATTGTTCAAAAATTAAGAAAGCTTTTAGTTCCTTTTGTAGAGCATTATTCCTACAAAAGAGTATTTAGAGAGTTTCCTCTTGTAAAGTAATTTATTACCACAAGAGAGTAATTAGACAAGGAGAGTTCAGTGACTTTACCTTGTGAGTAAAATTGGGGTGTTTTCAACTGTCCTAAAATTATACCTCGAGTTTGGGTATACTTGAGAGAGCTTGTATTTTGTATTCCCATTATTTATTAGTGGAGTTATCGGTGCTCAGTGATTTTTCCTTTTCAAGGGTTTCCACTTAAATCTCTGTGTCTCTTTATTGCTTTACTTATTTTATTTGTTGTTGTGAATCTATTTTAGTTTACACATATCACCCGGCTACCGAATTATCTGTTCGGAACCTAACAAATCAGACCACGAATTACCCGAAACAATCAATGATACCCTTTTCATATACTCAGTAAAATATTATATCTATAAATGCATTAACTAATTACTGCATTTTACTAATAACAAGTCAACAACAATGACACAAAACCTATAAGTTGATAAATAAATCATTACTAAGAATCAGATTATATTTGTTGAAATCCTCATACAATGCACCAATATATGAAAAATAAGTTAAGGCTAAAGGCACGATACGGAATATCCACAAGAAAAATTACTTTAACATAATCTGAAACCAAAACCAAAATTTGAAATATAAAATTTAATCACTTCATAGAATCTAAAGTACGAACTAACTTTGTGGAATGTCATATGAAAAGTAGATAATGGCACGAGGAACAAAGCCAGTTGAGAAAAAGCCTTATGATAAATCTATTATTTTATATACCTTTTCGGAGTGGTATTTGTAACATGTTGTTGACTACTACTTCAGTTTAAGCTATAACACAAATCAGTACAGTAGAATCAAACAAATAACCTACTAAGGTATCTATTGCTGACATATATAGAAGGGCACGCCTGGTCGTGACAACACTTTCTTCAGAATCAAATAAACATTTTCGCTTGATCTACCACCTCACATCCTCCATTATTACTACTATCACTTTCTCCATTCTATCACAACTGCCACCACTCCGTTCTCGCTATAGAGAATCTGTGGGCCAGGAGAGTTTTAAGCTCGATAGTTTGAGTGAGCATACAAGTGGGGTTGAGCCTGGCTAACACAAAATCAATTGGCTTGTGTTAAGACCTAATCTACTCCACTTATATGCTACTCATTATTCATGTTTATTACCGATGTGGGATAATCCCAAAATCTTTAACAATTCCCTCAAATGCAACTTGGCCTGGATTAGTTACCACTTGCTAAACATTCCTTGGCCTATCTCGGAAGCTCAAGGTCATCAACGAGTCTAGTCTTTCCGCTAGCCCAAACTCCACCAGAACTTATAACACGAACCCAAGGTCTCGGCTATCATATATTCTTCTCGCTCTAATTCCATGTAAGAAATCTGTGGGCTGGGAGAGTGTTGAGTTCGATAGCTTGAGTGAGCATACAAGTGAAGTTGAACCCATATAACACAAAACTAATTGGCTTGTGTTAAGGCCCAATCTACCCCACTTATATGCTACTCATTATTCATGTTTATTACCGATGTGGGATAATCCCAACATCTCCAACACTCGCTACCACCATCACCACCACTTCCTCCACCCCGCTCTTATTATTACCACCACCTCCACTACCCGTCACCGCCACTTTCTTCCTCCACCACACTACCACCACTTCCCCACTACCATCACCACCACTTCCTCCACCTCGCTCTTGTTACTATCACCACCTCCATTATCCATCACCGCCACTTTCTCCCTCCACCGCACTGCCACCACTTCCCCATTATTATTAAATCCACTTCCTCCACCATTAGTTTATTCCATTATCACAACTTCCCCCAACCCTGCAACCACCACCACTTTCTCCACCCTACCGTTGTCACTACTACTACCACCACCACCACCACCACCACCACAATTTCATCCATCTCATCATCATCACCACCACATATTTTATATTTCATGCATATTACAATATACATGAGTTATAATATGTGAGCATGATTTTTTCGCAACACCGGAACTCGATGAGGATAGATTTAATTTTATACCACATAAATCTAAATTTCCATTTTCAAAATTGATTCTCAGAATTGATTGAAAAATAGAACAAATTACCCTTTTTCTCTTCATAAAAACCTGTCAAATTAAACCCGAAACAAGTGATATGACACTGTCATATGTCGATCAAGGTCTTGGTACCGATACCACTAGTCATGGTACCGAGTTCAATTGTTTCCCATTCAATTTTCCACCGCCTTTTTCAAAAATTTGTGTTTAGAAAGCCCCGAAATTGGTACCGAGATCACCAATCGCGGTACCGAGATGAATTTTTTTCAGTAGAAAATCAATCATCATTAATTCATTTCCTTTTCTCAGTTATTTCTTATTTGTTACCTGAATTGAGATCCAAAACTCTATAAATAGAGCTCGTTTTTAGTGTTTCAAGGTCAAATTTTTTTACTCTCTTTACCAGCCGAAACTATAGCGATTTTATGTCTTGTTTTACTTGTTTCGTGAATAATTTAATCGAGTTTCTTAGAGAAGTTTTAAACAACGAAAGGAATTGTCCTGGTTTGTTTCTTTGTTCCTTTTTAATCTAGTTTTCAACTTGATTCTTAAAGCCTAAACACCGACCCAATTTACTTTTATTTGTTCTTTTATTCATTATTTCGAGAAATTAACGAACAAATATGGATAAAGTGGATTCTAAGTTGAAAGGTATAAACAAATATGAGATTGTATTATTCACCTTCTACTTTTAAAACTTGTTTTTATTTTGTTAATTTCGCTTTTATCATTGTTTGCATTTTTAAGAAGTGTTGGAACCCAAAGTAGATAAAGTGGATTTTAAGTTGAAAGGTATACACAAATACGAGGTTATATTATTCTCCTTCTACTTTAAAAACTTGTTTTTATTTCAGTTATTTTCTCTTTAATCATTATTTGCATTTTTAAGAAGTGTTAGAATCCAATTAAAGAGGTTATTTTGAATCAGGACTAAGTTAAAAAGGAGTTGCGTATCGCTTTCAAGTAAGTCAATTATTTTCTTTTTTCCCGCTTTCTTGCTTGATAATGTGTTAAAAACGCTTTAGAACTGAGATTTGGGTTAAAAATCAACTTAAACCGAAAAAACTGCAATCTGTAAATTTTGTTGTGCCTATGTTATTTTCGATCTCGATACCGAGATCATCAATGTTGATACCGATGCCATTGATATTGGTATTTGGATCGAGTTTTGAACAAAATGTCCATTTTGCTATTTTTGTACGTTTAACCTTAGTTTTGCAGCTTAACTAGAACCCATTTTGTAAGTCCTTGTTGGATATTTGGGTGGATTGTAAACTTGAAATTAATTGTTGCCATGTGGTATTTGCTATAATTTATTTTTAAGCTTAAAATATCATTTTTTTCTCATCTGTTTTTCTTTAAATGAATCATAGGTAATGTGGATAAATTAAATCGAGAGTATTGATTAAATTTTATGTTTGTAATTTTGGAGATGTTTCTCAAAAGTTCTCATTTTCAACTTTTAACTTAAAAGTGCATTTTAAGGATATTTTAAATTATAACTGAGACAATGAAGTGTTTCTAATAATTTTTTTTTAACTTAAAAGTTAAAAATTAGACAGAAGTTAAAAATAAGTTAGACTTACTTTTTAAAAATATCACTTATAAGACATAAGTGACTTTTTGAGAAATTTTGAGAAACACTGCCTTTAAATCGGCTTAAATAATGAATAAGTAACTTTGTTCGAACTCGAATCTCTGTATTAAGGTATTGATCTGTCATTGGAAATGACGTTATACCGGAATTTTCCTATAATAGCTGATCCAAATGACGACTCTATATTTAAATTGAGGAATTTAGGTTCCTAAATCGTAGCTTTATTTTTTTTATGGAATCAAATTTAATGGAAAGAAATCTTTGACATGTCTCGAAAAGTCACGATTGACCCGAAAAGTAAATATGTCTCGATTTGTCCCAAATAGTAGACCCGTAAATTCGCCCACTCACGACAACAGTTCCCTGACATCATTTTCCTATTAACAAACAGAGTAAGAGTCTTTTTCTCTAATGTCAAAATATGTTGTTTTATTAAAAATTTGTATGCTGAGCTTTCCATGATAACAGTTCTGACAGTAACACCAAACATACCCTTAAAGGCCAAATAGAATTTAAATCTCAGAAGAGAAAGGGAAAATACCTTAGAATTTGCCGATAAATAATCAAAGTTAAAGACTAAACAGAATCGATGTTATGGATAACATTTGAAACACATCCATAATAAAAAGCTTAATTCATCTACACTCCCTCAATATCATATGTTAAATTCTGGTTGGATAGAAAAAAATAAAAAAAATGATATTTTTATAAAATCAAACTAATCATAAACTGACACGTGATGACAGAAAATAAAATGACACGTATTAAATAAGTACATGAAACATTTCAAAGTTGAAAGTAACAAAAATTTATTTTGAACCATTAAATGAATTAAGCCATAATAAAATAAAAACAAACTTTTAAATTAAATAAACATCAATTATTTTTTGGTATTAGCAAACGTATCAGGCATGTAATGTAAGAAGATGACGACAACTAAACGATTAGAAGTAGGCCGGCAGCAATTTCATCAGCGCACGTTAGCCTATCTCCCTTCCCCTCTCTCCATTTCAAATGTGACTCCTCCTGAGTTTTCAAGTTTCATCAATCTGGGCCCATTGTTTCAAAATATTAAAAATCAAGTCCTTAAAATTATTATATTATTTACAATTTTCATCCCTCTCTTTTGCAGTCCTATCCTTCTTGCATAATGGACTTATTTTTGAGGGACCTCCATTTTTCAAAAAAATTCAATCGTAATAAAGAAAAAAGCAAAAACTAATCAGAAACAAAAGCAGAAAGGAAGGGGGGAGAGAGAGAGAGAAAGAGCGAGCGAAGAGAAAAACGGGAGAGCCAATCTTGGATGATGATGGACAGGGAGAAGGAGAGGGAAATAGAGCTAGAAAGCGCAATGTACACCAACTGTTTGCTTTTGGGGATGGATCCGAACATTATCGGGATCGGAGCTTCCAGTGGTACTCCCCGGGTCGGGCATTTCCGTCACTCCAACCCTAAATTGGGCGAGCAGCTTCTCTACTTCATACTTTCCTCCCTTCGTGGCCCTATTCAATCTGCTAAAGTACGTGTATTGTCCTTATCAACATGTATATGTGTATGAATGTTTGTGTCAGTTTTACCCGAGTATACTCAGTTCAAGAATCTAATTTGTTTTGTTTTATGGTTTTTGATGTTGCGATCTCGTAGGATTTCGATAGGGTATGGCCGATTTTTGATTCCGCACAGTCGCGTGACTTTCGTAAGGTATGGATGAAGTTGATTCAATTGAATTTTGTTTCCGTGAGATGCTTGCATTTGATGTAAGTGGATGTTCATTTGAATTTTGTGTTGGATTCTCTTTGGTGGATAGGTTGTCCAAGGGATTATTAGTGAGCTTGAATCTCAAGGGGCGCTTCCAAGGAGTAATTCGAGGGTTTCCTCCCTTGCTACTTGTTGTGGACCAAGGTAAAGCTTTTTAGTATTGATTCCAGTATTTTTCCCTTTTATAAGTGATTAAGAGCTGAATTTCTTGTCTTTTTTTTTTCTGGGAAAAGACGTCTTTATAAATGTATTCTTTCTTATTCATGTTTTATTCCTCGCTTCCATAAAGTTTGCCCGTTCACTTGTGGTAGAGGTTTTAGTATTTACAATTTAATTGGAGTTCTGCATTGAGAAAATTGAGTTGTCTGTAGCTTAGGCAATTTAGAACGGGTATGTAGGCCTTAGGTGGTCCTTTGGACTTCAGGTGAAAGAATTATTCAAGCAAATGTACTCGAAATTGTGGAAGTTGTTTATCGATGAAGATATAGATCTATTGTTTAATGGTGAAATGTCCTGCTATAATATGGTTTAGAATACAAACACTTGCTGATAACTGGGATATACTTGAAAAGACTGCTTGAATACCAGACACCTGTAATTATATATGAATTGGATGCTGGTGCCTGGTGAGTTAATTATTTAAAATGATTTTAGTGTTCATGTGTTGCTTTCCTTAAAATTTGCATTCTAGTATAGGTAGTCTTTTACTCATCTATTGGAGTTTTTTTTTCACTGCAGATTTGTTGAACTTTTGTGGCAATTGTCCTTGCATGCCTTGCGAGAGGTTCATAGACGGACATTTGCTGCTGATGCAGCTTCTAATCCTCTGCCTGCGTCGCTGACTGATGTAGCCTTTCAACATGCAGCTACCCTGCTTCCTGTAACAAAGGTAAAACTAAGTCTGTGATGTGGTTTAGGTATATAACATAGCAGTGGCAGATATCAATCTAGTCAATGGTGTGGGAGAATCCCAAAAGGTGCTTTGTGTATTTTTTTGATTAACTAATGAAATAATGTCAGTTAGATATCAGACAAATGATACAATTTTGAACTATATGTATTTGAAAAGCACTAATATAGGAATTTACTACTAATATGTTATTTCAATTGGGTGGACCACAATCAAAAGGCTAATAACAGTGTTGAACGGGGTTTTATATTTGTAATCATGATTTTAAATTAGGCATGTCAAAATCTTTCATGGCTCTCTATATATATATATATAACTCAACAGTGGACAAATATTGGTAGAGTTGAGATCCTGATATGGTAGCTGATGGCATAAACGTCCTTATCATCTTTCACCAATTCAGTCCTATAAGTTACAAACTAGGACAGTCATCTTGAATTTCTTGGGTATAGTCTGTCTCTTTTTGGGTCTATTACTTTCATCCTATTATGTGGCGTGGTACATTGCTAAATGTTACATGTCATTCTTCTTTGACAAATGCCAAGATCATTTTTCGCCTGTTTTAAATTTTAATTCCTGCATATTGTTGGTCTTTAGGCTTTAGTTTCTGTTTTTCCAAGAAGATGAACTTTGCTAGAATTTCAGTGCTTGTGATTTGACTTCATTATAAACAGGCCAGGATAGCCCTTGAAAGGAGGAGATTTCTTAAAAATGCTGAAACAGCAGTACAAAGACAGGCAATGTGGTCCAATCTGGCTCATGAAATGACTGCTGAATTCCGTGGTCTTTGTGCAGAGGAGGTTAAGGGACAACTGATTTGCAGTTTTTTTTGAGAGTTTATGCTGACGAATATGAGTGTTTTGTTAACATTTTTTTATTGTGAACCTGGATGCCAGGCTTACTTGCAGCAAGAGCTGGAAAAACTGCATGATTTGAGGAACAAAGTTAAGTTGGAAGGTGAACTGTGGGATGATCTTGTATCGAGCTCCAGTCAGAATTCCCATTTAGTTTCAAAGGCTACTCGGTTGTGGGAGTCTATACTAGCTCGTAAAAGTGAGTTCAATTCGTCATATTCCACATATCTGGTTCCTCATCAAGTATATTCATGCTGGAGTGTGTCTAGCGTTGTGGTTGATTTTCTGAAGTGAAATATCACTTGCACAAAGAGTTGCAGTTTGCAGCTTTATACGGGTCTCTTTGACCATAACATTATTGTAATGAATCTTATGACCAAAACATACCAGATCTACCTTAAATATATAATTGAAATACCTCCTGTCAGTTTTCTGTTATCTCAACGACATCCTTGACATTGTTTGAACATCTTGATGCCCTTGATGTCTTGATATAGTGAACAAGATTGCTAATGAAATGGATCATGGCTGAGTAGATTTTTTGCTTCTCTCTTAAGTTGGTTTGTCCTTGACATAACTTTTTTCTTTATCTTACAATAATTAATATCATAGTCATTTTTTGTTTCTTTGTGGATCTAGAACTTCAATTTTTATTTATTCAAGTCCTTTGTTTTACGAGTCTGTCTGGTGACCTTTGTATTTGATGATGCCAAATTCTTGTTCATTATGATGCCTTCTGACTAACTTTGCTCTTCAATATCTTCTTTACAGGTCAACATGAAGCTCTTGCTTCGGGTCCGATCGAGGACTTAATAGCTCATCGAGAGCATAGGTGATACGATTGTTTTGGATGCTTTGAATGCTGTATAATCATACAATTTTGACAATTGATTTTCCTTTTTTCAGATATCGCATTTCAGGATCTGCATTACTTGCAGCTATGGATCAGAGTGCTCAAATTCCTTTTCCAGATGCACATTTGGATGACAAGGAACCAAATGATGGGTCATATAATAATGTAAATAGAGAAAAGATGAAGAACAGTCTAGATTCTTCCTATCTGCAAGTGAAGGATGAAATGCATGCTCGTGTGGATGATAGAAGTGGAAGAGTCTTACCCACTGTTGATGTTGCAGAAATTATTAGGCGTTGGACACATGCATTGCAACGTATCCACAAACAATCTCTTCATCTGGTGTGCTTTCTTCTTTTTGTGCTCCGTGGCTGCTTTTTTAATTGATGAATTAATGGAATCTTAATTCACGGCATGATGTTCATGAAATTCATGCCATGGCTTTGTTTCTATCTGTGTTCTGGAACTGGCACCAAATTAATCAAACCTCTGCAGTAATATTCATTCATTGGTGCTGCAATACATATATGTATTGAAATTGAAGTGGTTCCTAATTGCTTCAAATAAAGAATTGTGGACTTCAGTACTTGCATTGAAGTACTTTAGTTTTCAGGCGATAGTTCTATTAGTTGTGGTTATCAACAGTGTGCTTGGAAGCGTTAAATATTAATCATGAAAATTAAGGGTAAATATTGCAATTGTAAATATTTTTTAAGAGTTCTACCTGCCTGTGTTTCATCTTTCGTTTTGTGAAGAGGGTTTCATATGCCATCATTTCTTGACTTCTCAAAACATAGGATAGTCCTGTATTTTTAGTTTGCTAGCGTGAAATTCATTTCTTTAATTTATTTGTCTTTTTTTTTTGGGTAAACTTCATTGAATAACATGAAATATAGCTGCACATTGCTTTGGTTTTTAAATCCAGCAAAGGTTTTTATACAAATAGTGGTAAGGATAAGGTGTTGGTCTAAATGTCACATGAGAAGTAGGGACAGGTTTCATATGCTGGAATAATTGGTTGGGTTCGTATGGTTGACGTGTAGCAGCTACTTAAAGGGGGGTGGGTGTATTTGTTTTTTGGCTTGTTAGCTTGATTACCTGCTACTGTTTCTTCCTTTCTGTTGGGTGTTTTGCTAATTTGTTCATCGGATAAGAATCGATAAGAGACAGTCTTTGTAAGTGCTATCTTTTACTATTATCAACACTTGTCTTTGAAATATACTTGCTATTATATCATATAGAGATAGAGCTGTGATATAGAACTACAAGTCCTTGTGCTTTTGACCGTTATTGTTAATTGGAATTTTCTCATTGTTGCTCATTTTCTCAAGATTTTTTTGTGTAATGCTTGTTTTATAGGCCAAAGCAAATGAGGGTGAAGGTCCAGACTTGTTACGCATTGTACAGGATGGTGGTACTAGTGGCCATTCTGATTCTTTAGCGTCGACTCTTGCAGAACATCAACAACACCTTGCTAGTTTTCAGGTAATAAGTTTATTTCTAATAAAAAAACCAGGAAACTGCTGGGAAGCTGAAGAATTCAAACTTGTGTTTTAGTTAGATGGTTTTAGACTTTCAGATGATTCCACTTTATGTTGTAGTAAAACATTTGTTCAGGAAATGTATGCTTTTTTTCCCGTGATTTATGCTTGTAACATACTAACAGTACTATACAATAGAATTTTATCTTATGGCCAGTTTGGGATTGCTGTCCCAATGTCTAAAGCTGCTGTCCCTGGGAAAGCGTGTGAGGGGAGCTTTTTGGGACAGCAACTAAAAGCTGCTTGGGAAAGAAATCCCTGACTGGCCCTTGTAGCTTCTCCTGAAAACAAGTAAAGCTAGCATGTTTTTAAATAATTTCTACTATTTATACATGTTAGAAGAGTTCATATTATTTTCTTTGGGTTCTTTCTTGCTGGGTGGTGTTTAGATAGATTCTTCATTGGACTAGTAGCTTAAAAGTTTTAGGGGCTGCATTATATTTTGGAAGGGTGTGCTTACACGTGTTCCAATCAAAGTTGTATAATTTCTTCTGCATATCACGTTTGTTTAGCATAGAATTGCTGACAATTTTCATCTTGAGTTATGAGGGCATCTACTTTATGGTTACACAATATCTGTATTGTTCAATACATGTTAGGTTATGTTTTAGATTGCTGCATTTCTTCTCCACAATAATTACG
The DNA here is from genome assembly GCA_949673415.1 of Euphorbia schlechtendalii. Taxonomy (NCBI): domain Eukaryota; kingdom Viridiplantae; phylum Streptophyta; class Magnoliopsida; order Malpighiales; family Euphorbiaceae; genus Euphorbia; species Euphorbia schlechtendalii. The sequence continues at coordinate 13,742 of CATIWQ010085966.1, read as the reverse complement.
CTTGCTTCCTTATATTATGTTGAGTATTTTTTTTGTTTCATACGCGTTTCTTTATAGGTGCTTATAAATCAACTCAAGGATGTGGCTCCAACAATACAAAAGTCCATAACGGAGTGTACTGAGAAAGTGAATGATATATCCACAACTATTCCACCAATTTCTAAGCATCATGGTCGAGCAATCACACCCATGCATTCTCAGAGTAGCGGAAGAACCTTGGTAAGTGTGGCAATTGATGGTCCCATGTATAGCAGTGTGCCTAACCATGCAGACTTCCTTCTCCAGAACTGATTTTTTTTTTTTTTTTGTCAAATTATAGGAAAGTTATATAAATGATACTTCTGAGGTAACTTCCAAAATGTCTAGTATGCAGCTAGACAAGGTGTCTACCAGTTCCCCTGCATTAAAATTGCCACAGTTATTCAGTTTGACCCCAAATTCATCAGGGAAAGGAGGGAATGTTCAAAAGAGACCAACCATGTCTCAGACCAACCAAATGGAAAATATATTAGTGAGAAATTCTTTGGATCAGCCTTTGTCATGTAATCGTGTAGATAACTTATCACAAGGTTTGATGCATTTCTGTCTCCTTCTAGTCCTGCTGAAGGCATCTCGTTTATCAGTTGCAGAAAATTTATCTTTTAAATTGCTTGATGTGGAGAATTTGAGTCTTTGTTTTGTGTATTTGTAGATAGTGACAATTCTTATGTTCAAGACTTGAAAAGATCTGTAAGAGAAGCTGCTCTTTCTACTCAATCCTTGAATTCAGAATCATCTCGTGACAGTAATTCCGATGAAGGTTCTGAGCACTTCTTCTTACCTCTATCAGCTAATGGGTTTTCTCGTTTGGGTCTGGAAAACAAAATGACTTCGAGAAAGAATAAGAGGTTATTTACATCTCACAAGGACACTGCCTTCATTGAGAATCAAATTTCTAATGGTGAAGCGGGGGGGTTAAGTGGTCTACCAGAATTATTAAATAACTTGGACTCTCTTACTGATTACGACCATCTAAAGGGCTTTCTCTCCACAGCTGTTTCAGATGGTGCATTGTCTGATACACAGGTCTCGTTTTATGACATTGAGGAACCTCAGGATCAGGTCTTCTCACCCCCTTTGCTAATGGACACATCTCTATTAGCTGATTCATACGAGGATTTACTTGGTATGTTGCTTTGGCTGCAAAATCTGTCTTGCATGTCTCTTTGCAATTTGTTTTTTCTGTATAACTTACAACTACTAGTGTTTTTCAAAGGATGCCGTTCAGAAGTATTAGCTCATGAATTAAGATAGTCATTAGAACCCCTTTGCTAAATATCCCGATAGTTAATATTTTGGAATATGAACCACTTTGTTAACTGTTCACAATAGTTATCTTATAAGAATTATAATGTTGGAGCTTCAGTAATTTCATAGCTTAATTATATGTATCTTTTGTTATTGGATTTTATTTCTCTGATATGAGCATTTTTAAGACCATCGACCTGTCAAGGTTGTTCTGTCAAATCCCTGCCTTTTCATTTCGTTTGATTGAGCCCTCAAACAATTGTTTATTGTTCACATACTCATTGCAGCTCTATTTAAAAGCCAGGGCATCATTTGCAATCATATTCTGGTATATATTCACAATATTTGAGGGCCAAGTCTGGTAAAATGGTTGTTTGTGGGCTTAGTCTAACAAAATCGGGGTACATCATGAATAATAATATGACAAGTTCGTGAGGCTTGAAATGCTTTGCGCCTTAATTCTTCAGCTTGAATATTTACGATTCAAAGAGAAGTTTAACTATCTTTTTTTTGCAGCTCCACTGTCCGAAACTGAAACTGCATTAATGGAACATTGAGATATCATCAAGGAGATGATTCAGCAGTGTTACATTGAGGTTTTTGAGGAGATGATTTAGTCATTTGTATGGGTTTTTCTATTCGATTCATTAATTTGGATTTTTCTTTACCACACCCACTAATTCGTATGATGTGGGTGGTTGATTGCATGTTTCCATCTAGACCTCTTTGGATATGCTAATCTTTTAGGGGGAGTGTAGGCCGATTTAGTGCTTGACAACACGATGAACTGGGACGGCATTCGGCAACTCATTTTGGAGGCCATGCTCCATGGAAAATCAGAGCTTATAGATAATTCTCCTGCATGGCTTCTTTATGGTGGAAGTTGTTGCAATTCTAATGCTGGAAGAACAAAAGATGGCTTTCTACAACTCTATTGCGAATGTCCCCAGGTAACTCTCAAGATTGGTTGTCCGTGAACTGATTGATGTGTATAATCAGGGATATGATTGTGTATTTAGGTGATTGTTCAGAATCAAGAATTTAATGCATTAATTTTTTCTTTATTTATGCTTAATGCTTGGGAGGAATTTTTTCAGTGATGCAATCAATCCAGTAAGCTATTGCAGGCTGCCTGCTTGATTTGGCTTTGTTCTTTGATTTGATGTGATATGTTAGACTTTTATCCCTTGAAGGCAACTATTATTCTCATTAAATTACAACCTACCATTAAGGATGACCAAGAGTTTATGGACATGACATTCCGTATTTGCTATTGGTGCATAGGTCCATCTCAGCTTTAGCAAAGATTTAGGCCTAGTTCATTCGCTTTCAGGTCACTTTATATGCGAGATTCCATCCTAATTAATTGATTATTACTTATTCTCCCTTTTCAAAATGAAGTTGCTTTCAGTTAATTGTTGTCATCTCACGTCACTAAATTTAGGTCTTTAAATACAACTTATTTTTGTTACGTGCTTCTTTGTGTTTAGATTATTTCTCATCTATTTGTATTATTGAGTCTAATGTAATTTTGCAATGGTCCTGTATTTCTTAGATTTATGACCAAATCGTTTGGTTTTGGAAATGGAATTTTTCTATTTTTGACTAAAGCTTGGATTTGAATCATTATGTTTGGTCAGTCTATTTATTTTAATCAAACTATTGTATATTCAATTCCAGACGCTGTTCTTGAAAGTAACCCATTTGCTTATGATATTATCTCAGCCGTTGGATTTTATTTTGTAAGTGTTATTCAAATTTGGCTTTCATGTCTTAAGGAACTTGACTGGAATCTCTACGCCAGCAAAACCGTTGTTTCTGCATTTATTGAGACAACAAATTCACTCTTTATTGGAAAATCATGCTTACTAAACAATTTAATTGTGGCAGCTGTGAACAATTAGTGAAAAATCATATCAAAGATTTCTATTGGGTGATAAACAAGAGTGGAATAGTCGACTCTTAGTGATGTATATTTAAATAAAAAACACTGCTTTTAGGCTATATCTATCTATTTAGCCTTTTTCTATTATTGAATTAACGTTTGAAATAGTAAAAGTTTTCGTGGGTCAGGTGATTTAGTGTTCAGAATTTTCTATGATTGGGTCATGTAAGCTTATTGGTTCTCTTGATCGAGACTCTAAATTCCATTATGGAATTGTTTGAATATCTGTAATGTAAGTGATAACATAACTTTCTGAATGACAGACATGAAACAGTCTTGGGTAAAGGGAAAACGCATTTAACGAGCCATGTTACTAGTATTAGAATGCATGAAGTGGATTTGAGACTGGTATTTTCATCTATTCAGAGAGAGATTAATTTATGAATAAATTAATAATTATTAATTTACAGAGAATATTTGATATCAATTAAAATAAAATTTTATTTAAATAAATTCAAATACAATGAATTATACCATTTTATGTAATATACTTAATTCAAGGAATGTTATTTATTATTTTAAAGTATGTCAGTAAGATTCAATATACAAATGTTTATTTGTTTCAATGTAATTTCATGGAAATTATTCAGCATAATATGTTGATACCATGCATTATATGTATATAAACGAAAATCATAATAAACAATGTCTTATCATCTAATAGGTGTCATGATAGCAATAATGATTAATGAAATAAGGAAGATTAGAATGTTTCGAGAAGATTTAGACTTCAATAAGTAGACAATAATAGATGGAATTGTATTTTACCAAACTCAAATATACATATAGTGAATTGTTAGTTTATGATATTATTGAGATTGTGTATTTATAAAGGAATTTTCAAAAAGCATTATTTTATTGAAACTACTCATTTTTTGAACTAGTAAAACTGGGATGGAAAATAAATTATTTTAAAAAAATCAATAATTTAACAAATGTTAATTTATAAAGGTTTAACAGTATACTGAAAGAATTCGATATAATTCATGATTATGGTGAAATAAATAAAAATTTTGAAACCAAAAAAAGAAAAAGTTGCATTTATGTGTGTACATAATTCTAACATTGTATAAAACATTTTTTATGTTACTGTTTTTGATAAGTGCCAAAAAGAGAGTAAATACTTACCATTATTGAAGACCAGAATTCAAAGCTAGAAATGATTCTCTTACAACTTCAATGAAAGATTACAACCTTAACAAGTGATTGGAACCGTGACATGACGCGCTTCTTGATAGCGTGATCTCGACTAAAATCAATGCCAAAAAGAGGTTTTGGAACTTCCAAAACGAGCAGAGACATGCTTTCCCTTGTTGAGCAATTACCCACTTGCAATTGATACAGCGCGTGACACCACAACTAGCTTTTGACTATTTCCACTTTTGACCTTTTTTATGCGACGCGGTGTGAAGGGTAGATTAGTCAAATAGTATCCAATGTTTCTTTTATCAACTGAATAAAATTAGAACTGAGAGGAATCTGACAAACAAAAACAAAACTGTGGTTTTGAGGTTGAAATTGTTACGAAAGTCTATAAAAAACATAAAAAGGAAGAATTTCTTGTCTGGGAAGGAGAATGAGAAAAAAAGAAGCTTTACTCTTTACTATTAGAGTAAATTAAGCTTACATAAGTAAGCATCGAGAGTGTAATTAGTGATTCTATTATAAATCGTTCAATTTCGATCCCCTTCTTGCTCCCACCGCAGAGATATCGGCAATTTGAACCTTTTTATCTGTAAGTATGAGACCCTGTCGTTGTTTTGTTTTCCTTTTCCCTTTGAATTTCTCTTTTTAACTTTTTAATCGCCTTTATTCCATTAGTTATGGAATCTACGACTTATTTTTGGTTCGATTTGTTGAATTTGTTGTTTCATGGGTCTTGTTTTGGGAAACTTTTGAATAACTCATTTTTCAGATCTTGTTGCTTTATGATCCGGTTAATTTAGTTTCTGTTTGTCGATGAGCTAATTGAGAGAAGGCAAGGTGAATGAATATTCATCAACCTTTTTCTCTTTTCAGCCGAATGGAAGAACCAGGTTATCTGGAGCTTTATCGCATTATCTGAATCTTCTGAATTTTCAAGTACTTTCTGATTTTCCGGTTTTTGATTCACGAGTGCCTATTTCCCTTTCAGTTTCTTGTGGTAGCTTTAACCCTAAACAATATATTCTGTTAGTGATATAGAATTTGAGTTGTTTTTGCCGGTATTTGTTTCTGAAAATGCATTTTATTTCTGTGGCAGCTATAACAATATGGGATGGATTATCTCCTTTTGCTTAAATTATTTCTGGTGATTTAGCTTTGCTCGTTGGGATAGTCCTATTTGCTGCGGATATTCGAACGAGTTCAGAAAGTGTATATCATTCTTTCGAAGGAATGATCAAACAGATTCTCAATAGGCTCCCTAGAAAGCCCTCTAAGCCATCTGAAAATCGGGAGGGAGGGGGAACCTCTACTTCGTCATACAATTCTTCCACTGGTTCAAGAAATAGCGATTTATCTGGTAACCACTCTTCGAATTCAAGTGCAAATGCAGGACAAACTAAGTTTGTCCAAGTTGTAAATGCAAAGCTAAATGGGAACCAGACTGTTCCTTCTTACGAGGCCTTGCCTAGTTTCAGAGATGTGCCTAATTCCGAAAAGGCGAACTTGTTCATCAGAAAGGTCAACTTATGTAGCGTCGCATTTGACTTCAGCGACCCTACTAAAAACTTTAAGGAGAAGGACATCAAACGGCAAACTTTGGTAGAGCTTGTGGATTATGTTTCTGCTGCGAATGCGAAATTCTCAGAAACTATGATACAAGAACTTGTAAAGATGGTTTCCATAAATCTATTCAGAACGCTTACTTCTCCACCACGCGAAAACAAGGTTTTGGAGTCTTTTGATGTGGAAGAGGATGAACCGTCGATGGAGCCCGCTTGGCCTCATTTGCAAGTTGTCTATGAATTGCTTCTGAGATTTGTAGCATCCCCAGAAACCGATGCGAAATTGGCTAAGAGATATGTAGACCATTCTTTTGTTCTCAAGTTGTTAGATCTTTTTGATTCAGAGGACCCTAGAGAGAGGGAGTATCTAAAAAGTGTCCTACATCGTATTTACGGGAAATTCATGGTGCATCGACCGTTCATCAGGAAAGCGATCAACAACATCTTTTACCGTTTTATCTTTGAGACTGAGAAGCATAATGGGATTGCTGAGTTGTTAGAGATTTTGGGAAGTATAATCAATGGGTTTGCTCTTCCATTGAAGGAAGAGCACAAGCTTTTCCTTGTGCGAGCCCTTATTCCGCTGCACAAGCCGAAGTGCTTACCGATGTACCATCAGCAGTTATCGTATTGCATTACTCAGTTTGTGGAGAAAGACTGCAAGCTTGCTGATACTGTTATCAGGGGGATGCTGAAATACTGGCCCATTACAAATAGTTCGAAAGAGGTCATGTTTTTAGGTGAATTGGAGGAAGTTTTGGAAGCGACACAACCTGGGGAGTTTCAACGCTGCATGGTACCGCTGTTTCGACAAATTGGCCGATGCTTGAGCAGTTCACATTTTCAGGTAGTTGGTTGTTTTAATTTTCCTTTTTTCAAGTAGTTTACTATTCAGCCATTATAATCCTGTGATGAGAATGTTGTATATTTTAGGTAGCAGAGAGGGCATTGTTCTTGTGGAACAATGACCACATTGAGAATTTAATAAAACAGAATCGGAAGGTCATTCTGCCGATACTATTGCCAGCGGTGGAGAGGAATGCGAGACAGCACTGGAATCAAGCAGTTCAAAGCTTGACCTTAAATGTGCGCAAGATATTCTTCGATACCGATCCCGAGCTCTTTGATGAGTGCCTTGTCAAGTTTCAGGAAGATGAAAGTCGGGATAAGGAGATGAAGTCCAAACGTGAAGCCTCTTGGAAACGCTTAGAACTGATTGCTGCCATGAAAGCTACAAGTAATCAAGCAGTTCTCATCTCCCCGAGAATCGAGTAAATTCGCCTTTTTATACTATTGACAGATGGTGGAAAATGCAAACCATGATGAAGAGGTGAGAAATCAGAACAATTGATTGATTGTCTTGCTGACTCACCGGACGGCTCGACGGTGAACGCCTACTTGCTTGCTACTCCTCAAGATTAAAAATGAGAAACAAATGATTACTAAAACAGTGCAATTTTGGGAGGATTGTTTAATATGGTTGATGTCTTTTTTTAGGAAGGTGAGGAAGTTCCATGTAAAATTGTTTATTGAATTTGGTTTAATGGAAAGTCATTATTAATTGATTATCATACAAAAACCGTGCTATCCGGAAAAGATGTTGAAGTTTAGCCTCTTACATCAATATTCTTGTTTTTTAGCCTCCTATTTATTTTGGTGGTCAAGTTTCTAAGATATTTAATTAAATACATTGGGCTAACGAGATTATTGTGATTTTTCAGTATATAAAAAGGTATTTACATTAAATTCTTGCCTTTTCTTTTTAATTTTTTTTAATCAAACATTCCCAATCATTATAATTTTATTTTGTGTTTATTCTTTAAACCATTTATATTTTTTTTTTTAAATTCATCCCTTTTCCTCTCAACTGTACATATGAATAATGTTATACGTCAATAAAAATAAATCAATGCATCAAATGGTATAAGTTATAATCGAGATATAATTAGTGTTTTATTGTATTTTAAAGTATTATTAAAGAAATGTATAAAGTTCTAACCAGCTTCACTTTATTTAAAGAACAAGTAAATATATAATTACTCTGATTTAGCCGTTATTATTTATGTTATTATTAAATTATCCTCATCGAAAAATAGCTTTTGGTAAAAAAAAAAAAAATAATGCGAAATGTATTGTAGAGTCTCGTTATTTGGACTTATATTTTAAAGATTTAAATAAATTTAAATGATTAATTATAAACTTTTTTTATTGGGAAACTTATTTTTAGTAAGCATAATTAGAAACTTAGATGGAAATAAGTTGAGATTCTTTAAAATTATTTGCCTTGCAAAAATATTAAAGGGGTTTTTAGGGAATGAGCTTAAACATGTATCATATTTATATTTTTGGCCGTTCAAGTTTGTATTCTCCTGCGTTTCTTTTTGAATTTCTCATTCTTCTTTTTACGTTCTTTATAAACCACTCATCGTGCTTTTTCACTCATTGTTCTAGGATTTTTTTTCAATTCCAAAACCTAATTCTCTCGTTTTCTTCAGTTTAATTTTGGCTTTCTTCTCTTCATTTGATTCTTCATCGTTGGATTTTTGTTCCCACCGGAATCATGATCAACTCTCTCCGGAAATGTTACCAGTTTTGGTTTTTGCATTCGTTCGACTTAGCTTCACTTTTTAGAGAAATTGAGATTTTAGATCCTTTTTGGAGTGGTTGGAGTTGATTATAGCTATTCTAGCACGAAATCAGAGGTAAATTCTGTTTTTATTTATGAAGTACCTAGTTTTATCTGTGAATTAATTGCTTGTTGAATTGGATGTATGCATAGGTGAATGTTGTAAGATCATTTGATTGCCTTCGCCATTCTTGTATTACACATAGTGATATACGAATTAAGTGTGTGTGTGTGTATTGGTTATTATATTATTCATGTGAACCATTTCGTCACTATTTTGTGAAATGCTATACAACTATGCACTTGCTAGTGATGAATGATCGAGTCATGATGGATGGATGTAAAGAAACTTATTTACCTATTTGATAAATTCCGTGTTTACTTTTAAATTTCTTTTATCATTAATGAGTTTTTTAATTGTATACCTAGAATGTTTCATTGAATGCGATTGCATTGTTTTGTAGTTTATTGGTGTTTTTATGGAAATTACCGCTGTTCGACATGGTGTGGATGATGTTTTGGCAGATGAAATTGAAAGTAGTTTGCACAAGTTAGTTCACGTAGAAGATAGTCAAGAAACATGTACCTCTTTATTAGGTGAAAAAAGTGATGAGGTAGAAGAATCTGATGAACTTCAACCAAATTTGGCATGTAAGGGCAAAGGGTAAGCAATATTATGGCCTTCAAGCAGGAGCTGAAGGAAAGAAATTCAAACAAACTCAGCCTGATAATTTATTTGGTGAACTTAGAATTGGAGTGTGATCGTAACCTTTTTAGAAGCTAACATTTTGAGATTGTTTTCCTTTTCTTCCGCCTTGTTTTCTAAGGGGTACAGTTATTTATAGGTTGTGATGACCAGACTCTCTTATATATGTGCTTATTCAAACCTACATTTTAACAATTGCCAACTAGATTAAGTTGTTATGTACAAATGTCATAATTTATCCAATCTTGGTTTATGATTTATGTACATGCTTTCCTAGTTAATTATAGTTCCTTAGTTCTTACAACTGAACATTTATGAGTTTATTGAGTTCTGAATTAAGACATTCTCTTGCCTTATATTTGATTACAAATTATTATATGTCCAATTACATGTCTATTATATATCTGTTATAATTTTAATTTCTTGTTTTTCATCAAAACTTGTTCTCTCGGGATTTAGGGTTCTTCCTAATTGAGACACAATAAGATTGGCAAAATGTTTGTTCTGCTCCTCTACTGTATACCCTGGACATGGCATCCAGTTTTTTTTAGCAGTGTTTGTATTTTATATTATGTAATTTTTGTTGAGATTCATATGAATAGTTATGTCATGAACTCTAGTTGCATATATGTTAGTCTTTTTTTAATTAGCTATTATTTATCTATTATATATTTTTTTATATCACTGTTATACCTTTTATGTTCATGCCTTATATGTTATATTTTATTTTCATTCGTTTCTGTAGTAGAAGAAGTTATTAGAAGGCTAGTGCAAGGTGATCAGCTTGTACTACATTATGATCCTTGTACTTTTGATGATGAAGAATCTTGCTATGATTATCAACAAAACAGCAAAATGAGAGCTAGGAAGAATATTGCTTGGTTGAACCCCACTCAGATTCACGTTCAAGATAAGGCATATCCAAAAGCACATAATGATCACATCATTACGCATAGCAGGCATCCAAGCTCCCTCAGCAGCCATCCTCTTGATAGTTTAAGTTACAGTGGTTGTGGCGCTTCTAAATAGAAGTCTGTATTTTATCTACCGTGAGACATTGTATGTTGGAATTTAGAGTTAAAAAATGATATCTTCGGAATTTTTGTGTTGAGATTGTGATTTTTCTAGCTCAATTCTGATTCACATTTGAAGGATTTAAAAGTAGAGCCTTTAGTGATTTATTTACAAAGGATTTAAAAGTGTGGTGCTTTATTCTTTTTCAGAGAAGAGACTTATTTACAGGGTAGTATAATATACCTTCCAAGTTACTAATATAATGACCCCAATGAGCTGTTGATTTTCATATTAAATTTATGTATTAAATATTCATAATATGTGTGATACACATTTAATATGTATAAACTATTTTTATATTGCATGTACTATATATCTATTATTTATGTTATATGGACCCTGTAATTTTATTATATATCTACTATACATCTTCTATATTATTAAATATTTGTAATTTACAAGTAAAGTATCAAACTAATAAGAAATTCTTTTAATTAATTCGAAAATCATAACTGAAAAATAATAAAATGTAGTCTGAAACAAAACAAAAGTTGTTGTTTGAATAAATTCTAACATCCAAAACACTATAAAAAGTAACTAAGACCTCCAAATTGTCAGTCATCCCAATCCAACTATTTTTCTTCACTCTCGATGTTTTCTTTTCCTTTCTTCAAGTGAACCTCTGCATTGTGAAGAATTTTCCAAATGTAGCCCCTTTCAACATTGCTAATGGCCCCGGTGTTACACTGTTGATTATAAATTTGATGACATCGTAATTTGATATAACATATATATAATAGACATATAGCATATATATAAAGTATATAATATACATATAACAATGATGTTTTTTATTATATTTAGCCATAGTTGTTAAAAGCGCAAGGCGCACTAAGGCGCAAGGGGTTCAGGTGCCCACCTGAGGTACACTAGACGCTCTAAAATTGCAAAACATGTCTCAATTAACTAAACATGTGAATGATCACATGAATATGTTGTCTCAATATTTTAAAGTGGTTTTGTTTACAAGTAATAAAAAATAGTAGATTCGCAATCCGGTTTACTCAAAGAACAAACAATAAAAAATGAAAAACTAAAGGGGATGGAAAAAAATTCACCGAGTTTTATAAACACTAACATTCAAATCACGCTCTTACATTATATGCACTAATTCAAAAAACTTCACTTTCTTAACTTTAGCAGAGAAATGAGAAGAAAAATGGAGTATGAAATCAGCCATTAGAACAGTAAATTTTACCATTTTTCTTGATCTTCATAATAACCAGACTGAAAAAACTAACAAGCTGCAAAACCAATAAAAGAACTTGCAAACTTCCATTGTCGTCTCCAGCACTGTAACCAATTCCACCTCTAACTCGCCTGCACAAACTAGAAGGTAATTTATGACATATCAACATATAATATCCATTGAGCACAAGATTATGGCATATTAGTAGAGAATATCATCATTTTCAAACATATATACAAGAACACAATATAGAATCAAACATAAGTGTACAACTTGGAAATGAAGAACTTAATTTGTAGCATCAATTTCAACATAAAACACATGAATAAATTTTAAAGTTTCTAAAAGAACATATAGAAGCAATTGAGATCCAGTCTGTCCATAGTAAAATATTCTAGTTTAGTTTAGCTCTGGTATTGGCAATAAAGATTCAATCATATATTCATTTCTAGCTCTCTGTTCTTTATCAGTAAAATCTTTGTTAATGATTGGCATCAACTTTCAATCAATTCATGGAACATATATTGTTTCACATCTCAATATTTATAACACACATGTAATAATTTTATATAAGACATATAGTGGGGATATATACATATAATAGAGATGTTTTCTTTACATTTAGCACATAAATCCCATACACATAGCATTCATATGTAATATACTGATTTTCTTTCAACCTCAGGAGCAAAACATAATCTAAGGAAAAATAAAGAAGACTTCGAAAGATATTCTAATCAATTTGCAACCTCCATAGCCCAATAATCAACCCCAAAATTGCATAACACTCTGTTGATATCAAATTCAAAGCTAATAAAGCAAGGAAACAAATAACCTCATTACAACATAATAGATAATAGTATGAAACCAAAAGCTCAAGAGCAATTATTAAATTATAATTAGTAAATAGAGCAATTTCTCAAACTACAGGGTCAAAAACATTCTCTCAATTATATATTTATTTGAAGGGGGATCGCTATGTAATTGTGGAATGAGGATATCATAATAAGCACTTACTTACAAACCAAAATGTTTATATCTGAATATACAAAGAGATTGACAAACGTGTTATAATCAAGCAACCGAATACAGAATCCAGCTACGTTCCTAAATTTATAAAGTGATCAAATCAAATATAATGCACCAAGAAAGCATATAATATTTGGGCAAAAATCCCAAAAGGTTACATACAACATAACAAAATAAAATAACCAGAAACACTAAACCAAAGAATCATAAAATACAGTATTAGTACTAATGTACCTTTGCCTAATAAACACCTTGGCATGGTAAATCGACTTGGCCATACCAAACTTGAACACAAGCGTTTGAAGATGACACTCGAGAAAGTTCTCCCCTGTTAAGGCCAGACCATAATTTGGGTTGTTTTGGTTTTCATCAAGAAATCCATATATGTTCATCCTTCTCAGATAACCAAATCCGACTTCTGAACAAATATCTCCAATTCAATTTTGTTCACTCTTTCCCAGATGTCAACCAAGTTTCTAAATTGACTTATCAATGAAATAAAAGCACTACAAATGATTAACAATGAACAAATGATAAGATAAAGTCACTACAACAAAATCAAATATCAGCATATGATGAACAGGTGAATTCCTCTTCATATTTTCAGTCAATACCTAAATAAAATCAACGATTAAAACAACAATCATCCATTGCATCTCAAAATCCTAATAAATATTACAATAAATCAATCCAAAATCCAAAATCAAAGAAAACCTAACCTGAATCAACCTTTTTTGGATCAATTTTGGGGAAGACAAATAGGAGGAGTTCTAAGGAGACTTTGCTATTGAATCTCGAACAAATTGAACTGTTGCTTGTGATCCATATAAAAAATTATAGGCACCACGGGTATAAAAAAAATATTCTCAGTGATTCATATAGAATTTCTAGTACTGACGAAGGATCTTAAACTGTAAAAGGAACGTGAGAAAGAGGAGAGAAGGAGAGGAACCGCCAAATTAATTTTTGTGAAAGGTACGTGAGATTGTGAATTGAAATTGAAGGAACGTGAGAAAGAGGAGAAGAAACATGATGGACAGTATAATAGACTTTTTGAAACATAAAAAAACCTTTCTAGTAGTTAAGAAAGAAATGGACTGAAATTAATAGACATAATCAAGCCTATGTGTGACAATTTCCCCAGATTCTATTGATAAAGTTTCAGGTGGTGGACCTGA
>CATIWQ010085956.1:0-23014 GCA_949673415.1 Euphorbia schlechtendalii | reverse complement strand
GGTATTGACAACACCTACATTTTTCATGAACAAGTTTTTGGCACCATTATTTGAGGATAAGCCTTACGAAACGAGTGTAGCCAAGTCTCACGAACAAGTTCTTGGAACCATTAGTTATTAAACTTATCAGTGGAAAAGTGGTGAACAATGGGGTTAATGACTTAATAAAAAATGGTTAGTTGTCCATATTATTAGAGCTAATGATAGATTGGAGATACATTTGAGGAGTCGTACAATTAGGTACACATGTCTCGAGAAAGAAAACTCAAATGGATTAGCAATTGCATGAGATGCAAATGGACAGGTTCCAACCATGGTTATCTTGTTATGGCTTGACCTGCTATAACGGGGGTCATGATGAGTGGCTATGGATGCTACCTACTAAGAAAATTGGTTGGACCAAATTTCTTGAATTTAAATAGAAGGGCCTATTAGAATGTCGATGAAAATATACTAATGTAGGAATTATGTATTTAATTAAAAACCTTATATTAAATGCATGTACATATACTAATGTCTAAATAATTTTTTTTATCTTATCTATAGGTTGAATATGAACACTATCACTAATAAGCATCAGTTTGGTAATAAAGTTTATAAAGGAGACAATTTTCATGAGTAGTTCGAGAATGTGATGAGGTTCCTGAAATTGGTCTGTATTATGAGCTAGATAATCCACATCCCGTACTCCCCGTAGAAGATCCTTTCATTTATTAAATATATGAGTACATGAAGCACAAAAAAGACTGTGATTTCATTAAGAATTTTATGGTCAATGTTATGCTTCCAAGAAACAAGGATCTATGCAAAGATATGGACTTGGAGTCTATAATTGTGCAGCCTGTGATGATGGAACCTGAGAAATTCATGTTATCTACAAGTCTTAGGGTTGACACCTCAGCAGTTGAGTTTTCCATGACTGTTTATGATAACTTTGAACCGTTAAGGAAAATGGGAGTTACTTATGATCAGGAGGCCTTGAAATAGATTGTATTGAAAGGTTTATCAAACAGGTATGACGGTTAAAATAGATTTCTAAGGTATTGGGGATTATTATAATTTTTCCAAGATGGTAAACCTGTTGGAACATTATGATATTCATTTTAGAAATAAACTTTAAAAGTAACTTGTTACTGAATATTAAAAGATAAGAAAGTCTAGGGCTTTCAAGATCAAGAGAAGACTCATGAAAAATGCCGAAATGAAATGCGAGTTAAAAGCTCAGATTTCTGAACAAGTGAAGAAGAAGCCAAGTAAGGCATCTACTTCAGGTTTGTTCATGATAGAGAGTTTCTCTACAGTTCCTTATGAGTCTACATGGGTATTAGATACTGGTTTTGGTACACATATCTATACTTCTGTGCAGGAGTTGCAAAACAATAGGAGGCTTACAAAGAGGGAAATGGACCTAAGAGTTGGAAATGGAGCATGGGTTGCTGTAATAGTTGTAACGACATATAGCCTTATTTGCCTAGTGGCCTGTTTTAATTTTGAACAATTGCTATTATATTCCTACTATCACTAAGAATATTATTTCTGTTGCACGTTTAGCAACATATGGATTTGAGATTTTATTTTCCAATAATAATTGTCAAATTTGATGTGATAATGTTCTTTATGCTTGTAGAATATGTGTTGATAGCATTTATGTTCTAGATACTAAAACTGAAATTCTAAATATGAACATTGTTAAGAAATCAAGGTTAGGTAATGAGAAATCCTCATACTTATGGCATTGTCGTCTAGGCCATATAAATGAGACTCGCTTAACTAAGTTACAAAAATTTGGTGAGTTAAGCCCAATGGAATGGGAATCCTATGGGGTGTGTGAACCTTGTTTAAAGGGTAAGATGACTAAGAAACCTTTCAGAGGAAAGGGTCAGTGTGCCACAAGTAGTTTAGAAATAATACATTCCAATGTATGTGGTCCAATGAGTGTTAAGACACATGAGAGTTTCTTTTACTTCACAACTTTTATCGATGATTACTCACGATATGGTTATTTGTACATAATGAGGCACAAGTTTGAAAGTTTTAAGAAATTCAAAGAATTCAGAATCGAAGTGGAGAAACAGTTTGGAAAAAGTATCAAGACCCTTCGATCTGATCGAGGCGTTGAATACTTAAGGTAAGAGTTTCAGGATTATCTTAGGGATAATGGTATTTTATCCTAGTGGACACCTCCTTATACTCTCCAACACAATAGATTGTCAAAAAGGAGAAATCGAACTTACTCCATATGGTTCGATCCATGATAAGCTAAGAAAAACTCTGCAGATCCTTTTGGGGTTATTCACTTGAGAGTGAAGTTTATATTCTAATTAGAGTGCCCTCAAAATCAGTTGATCAAACACCATACAAAATGTAGTATGTGTTAGACATGATGTGTGCCCTAAAGGCAATTAGCGTGATATATCTTTATTAGCTATAATATAAAAATGGTTTCGGATTATTATTAATAATAATTAAGGCATCTTTGTTGCTTATCAATGCTTTTAATTAATTCATATATCTCGCTGGTATCATATATGTATAATATTAAATATGTATATGCGCATTGATGAGACAAAGTCCATGACTACTTCATAGTGTTAAAGTGCGAGGACATAGTGGAAGCATTGTGGTGTGAGAACTGCACATAAGTGTTACTATGAATAGTCTAAATATCCCTAGTCATAGTTTCATTGAGACTGGACATCAATGGAATGGATAGACTAGCAGGTGTAGCATTGGATTAGATCTAAGAAGCTGATCTCACGAGCTGAAGGTGGTACCTTGAGTTAACACATGAATGTATTCGGGTAATTCATTGGAGATTGCTATAAGACAAACACTCAGAAATAACTATATCCATGTGTTGATGTCATGTCTTATTGTAGTAGCAATATAAGTGTCCTCAGACCTGAGATACTAGTTACCTTATGTAGGAGTTGTTATACTTTGGGTCATACTTATTCATACCCTGGCGATTAGGATGACATGGGTGATTATGGGTATAAAATGATCACATGTTGGTAAGGAGAGTAGTCAAGATGGGATCCATCGCTCCTGATATAGTGATATAGTGGGAGATGTACCTTAGGGCCCCTTGTTGAAGTGACACACTCATAAACCTCTGATCAGAGTATAAGATTGATAGAACGAGTTTCTAGTTAATCTTGATATATAATGGTTGAGTGGTGTTTCTCGTGAACAAGTCTAATTCTATAGCTATAGCTGTTACATGAGCTGACACTTAATCCGAGCTCAATAAACTAGATGGTACTTAACCTAATGGAAGGAGTGTATTGTATTTGTTACTATTGTAGAACCGGATCAAGTCACAAGCACGTGACGTTCCAAGTATCGGGGGATCAGACGCCTTTGCTAAAAAGCCAATTTGATCATCTAGAGCTATCGGGTTCCATACCAGTCTAGAACATTGAGCCTAAAGGTTCCTAGATGGGAAGCCAAGTTTAGGTTAGCCTCTAGTGGATCAATAGTTTGGGATCCTATGAGGTCACACACTTTAGGTTTTTATCAGACTAAGTAAAGAAACTATAGACTGGGTCTATGCCGAGAATATCTGGATATCGAATTCGTTAGAAGAATTATTATTTAATTGTAATAAACTAATAATAAAATGGAATAAAGAGAAAATAAGGAAAAATAACACGGAGCGGAGCAAGGGAATTTTTCCCATTACGAGTAGGCCCCATACAAACATAGGATGTTCAGAGTGGAGCCTGCGCAGTTGCCCCGTTAACTGATAAGCTCATGGGCCATTAGCGCACGGGGCAAGCCCGCATATGCTAGCAAGTTGCAAGCGCTGCCCATGGCTGCGCTTGTGCGGGCTTGCAGCGCAAGCCCGCTAGCGAGGTTCGTGGGTAGCCCTTAAGGGTTTGCCTTGTGATGGATCCGCAAGTTAGCTCGCGGGTCCAAGTGACCCACCCGACTAACCCGCTAAGTGGGATGGGAATATTCCCCTCCCACTTTGTGTTTGAGGGGGAGTCAAACACTCCCCCTTTTTCCCTATAAATAGGCTTACAACTCCTCTTTATTCCACACTTCTCTCTGAGTTTGACGTCTCTTTCTTCGTTCATTGTGCGAGATCCTTCACGAGTTTCTCCAAACAACGAAGAATTCTTTTGAAGGATCTTTCTAATTAAAGTGAACCTTCTCAGTTTTATTTTCAGGATGGTTTTTGAGCATTCTAGCAGTAGCTGTCTACTAACAGGTTCTACCTCAGCAAGGTTTTGGTCGGTGAAGATCTGTGTGGAAAAATTGTAGATGCCATCCTAGTTTGGAGGCTCGTGTTAACAAAGTTTTTCCGAATTACTCTAAGGGAACATCACAACCAAAGAAAGAGAAAGCACACATAAACTAGTAATGTTATAAACTTAGATACTAGGTTTCTTTTGTAAGCTTTATAAACCTAAAAGCATCTATGGAACGTTTTAACTTAGATTATATCAATCATGGCATGCTTAGGAGATCCTTCGGTTAATTTTAAGTTTTGAAATTCCACCTTGCAACGTTTGCATGTTTAATTAATGTCTTGATTAATCGGCAGTGGTATCAGAGTCTGC
The DNA here is from genome assembly GCA_949673415.1 of Euphorbia schlechtendalii. NCBI lineage: Eukaryota > Viridiplantae > Streptophyta > Magnoliopsida > Malpighiales > Euphorbiaceae > Euphorbia > Euphorbia schlechtendalii. Next base: position 18,446 of record CATIWQ010085956.1, on the reverse strand, counting down.
CTTATGCTATGCATGATTGATTGTAATATGTTAAAATGATATTTTCTATGAATTGATTAAAGTATGTTATGCATGACTTGGGTTCCAATTCTTGTTATAGAAAATGATGTGATAACTAGATTAAGGTTTTGCTCAAACTTAGTCTAGGTGATTATCATATAAACTAGCAATGTTTTACCACACATGTAAATGCTTTGATTGAGGGTCGTCCCGTACTTCACTCAATTAAAGAATGAAATCTTTAAATCATAGTTGTCCATGGTACAATGAATCGAAGTGACCGTGGTTATTTTGGCAAGGATTGGACTTGGCTTCTCATTCACTTTAAGGGGGGCCTCTCCTTCCTAGAAATCTCCATCGGTATTAGATTTAAAAGTACCCAAGGGACTTTTATGACTTAGTCAATTTCTAGTACGGGAATTGGATTCCACATATGGTTTTACAAACGTGGTTTAAGTTGTCAAATTAAAACTTATGGAAATAGGTGTAATGACTTAAACATGGACCTTATTTGTTTTTCATGGTATGTGGAGTTTTGCATAATGGAATGATTATGATATACCAGTCCCGAGCATGTTCCCTTAGAGTAAATAATTCCAAATAGCCTGGAATTATTATTTTCATAATCATATCCATCGTATAAGACCTAAACTAGGGCGAGACTAGCGGCACCAATAAAATCCCTACAACAATATTAAGGCTATATATAGTCTTCCCGTCATAAGTCATGATACGAACCTTATTAACGAATGTAAGCGCATGTACAACATGCCTTCCCTCAACATGTGTTTGGTCATGAGACTAGATGGGGTTAATGCCTTAAACAAAAAGTTTTAGTTGTCCATATTATTGGAGCTAATGCCAAATTGGAGACACATTTAAGGAGTCGTACAATTGGGTACACACGTCTTGAGAAAGAGAACTCAAATGGATTAGCAATTGCATGAGATGCAAATGGATGGGTTCCAACCATGGTTGTCTTGTTGTGGCTTGACCTACTATAGCGGGGGTCATGATGAGTGGCTATGGATGCTACCTACTAAGAAAAATTGCTTCAACCAAATTTCTTGAATTTAAATAGAAGGGGTTATTTGAATGTCGAGAAAATAGTTAGAATTATGTATTTAATTAAAGACCTTATATTAAATACATGTACATATACTAATGTTTAAACAAATTCTATCTTATATCTAGGTTGGATATGATCACTAACGAAAACACTCACATTGACATCGGTCCTCTTGTTGATATAAAATATGATGTTTATAACTTCAGTGACTTGTTTGAGACTAGAGGAGTTCTTCAGAACTACTACTTGGATTATGTTTTGACTAATCATAATCCAAAACACCCCAGCAAGAATGCTTTTGCATGTGAGATGAATGATTATGAGGAGCACAGGGAAACTATGAGTTTATCGCAAAACTTATGTTAGACCACATGCTCCCAAAGTACGCACTAGTGTACAAAGGGTTGGATCTCGTGACCATGATTCATTATCTCAAATCAGTGGAAAGTTTAGAGGATGAACTGTTACACAGTAGATTACGGGGAGACTCCTCAGCAGTAGAGTTGGTTATAAACATTTATGACAACTCGGAGAAATTGAGAGAGTTGGGAGTTGAGTACAGTGAGAAATCTTTGAGGGAAATGCGATTGAAAGTATTACCCAATAAATATAATTCTTTCAAGAAGACGCTCAAGGAGTGTTCTCCCAACTTTACCTTGTCCCAACTTATGGACTTGCTCGAGATTTATGAAATTGAGTTTAGAAATAAACTCAAAGAGCAAGAAAATACTGAGGACCTTAAGTTGAAGAAACTAAAAGGTTTAAAAGTCAAAAGAAAGCTCATGAGGAAGTTAGAATTGAAAAGGGGAAATGTTTCTCTTGAAACAAGCTCGTCGAATGATGATAGATGTGGCTCAAATATCTTGAGGTATGTTCATACTAGAGTGTTTCTCTATAGTTCCCTATGAATCTGCTTGGCTATTAAATATTGGTTGTGGTACTCATATCTGTACTTCTATGCCGGGATTGCGGAATAGTAGAAGGCTTGCCAAGAGGGAAATGGACCTCAGAGTTGTAAATGGAGCACAAGTTTGCTGCAATGGTTGTAGGGACATATATCCTTCGTTTGCTTAGTGACCCAGTTTTTGTTTTGAACAATTGTTATTATATTTCTACTGCCACTAAGAATATTATTTCTGCTGTGCTTTTACCAATAGAGAGATTTGAAATTTTATTTTCTAATAATAAATATCAAATTTAACGTGATAATATTCTTTATGCTTGTGGAATATCTGTGGATGGCATTTATGTTCTAGATACTAAAATTGAAATTCTAAAGATGAACATTGTTAAGAAATCGAGATTGTATAATGAGAAATCCTCATACTTATAGCACTGTTGTCTAGGCAATATAAATGAGACTTGCTTAACTAAGTTACACAAATGTGGAGACTTAGGCCCAATGGAATGGGAATCCTATGGTGCGTGCGAACCTTGTTTAAAAGGGGCGATGACTAAGAAACCTTTCAAAGGAAAGGGTCAGCATGCTACTAGTACTTTGGAAATAATACATTATGATGTATGTTGTCCAATGAGTGTCAAGACACATGAGGGTTTCGTCTACTTCATAACCTTTATCGACGATTACTCACGATATGGTTATCTGTACCTTATGAGGCACAAGTTTGAAAGTTTTGATAAATTCAAAGATTTCAGAACTGAAATAGAGAAACAGCTTGGGAAAAGTTTCAAGACCCTTCGATCTGATCAAGGTGGTGAATACTTAAGCCAAGAGTTACAAGATTATCTAAGGAATAATGGTATTTTATCCCAGTGGACACCTCATTATACACCACAACACAATGGAGTGTCAGAAAGAAGAAATTGAACCCTACTCGATATGGTTCAGTCCATGATGAGCCAAGCAAAACTTAGCAGATCCTTTTGGGGTTATTCATTTGAGATCACATTTTATATTCTAAACAGAGTGCCCTCTAAATTAGTTGATTAAACTCCGTTCTAATTATGGTATGGTAAAAAACCCACTCTTTCTCACTTGAGAGTTTGGAGATGTCCTGCTTACGTAAAGAGGACAAGTTCAGATAAGCTGGGTGCTAAGTTTGATAGGTATTTGTTTTTAGGTTACCTTAAAGAGATATAAGGTATAGCTTCTTTAATACCAAGGAACAAAAATTGTTTCCAGAAATGCTCAATTCCTAGAGAAGGAGCATATACTTGCGAAAGCTAGTGGGAGCAATCTTCAATTAGGCACTCAAGAAGATCAAACAGACAATCAACTAATTATACCTACACCTATTACACAAGATAGTGTAAGCATGTGAAGAACCCAACTTAATAGTACTTTACAGTACTTAAATATTTTGGAAATAACAAACTAACTAGGATAGTGAAATTAATTGAGTACTAAGTATACTCTTAATTAATGAAGCTGACTTGAGTTTGTTTAAGGGAAAACAACTCAATTTGCTGAGTACTTAACTAAGTTACGACTTAGAGTAGGAAAAGCTGAGTCTATGCTGAGTACTACGTAGTTTAGAAGAATATCAACTCAGCTGTGCTGAGTTAGCTTTTATTAAGTAAAAGCTGAATTCATTGACACTTAGAGAATTAAATGAAACCTGTGCTGCTAACTTCTTCTATGAGAAACAGAATATTCCTTCGATGCTTTTTAGGTTAAAAAAGCTTTGAAATTAATGAAGATTTCCAGTGGTCCTCACAATTCAAAAAGGTGTCACTACGGAATGTTGGAGATTCCTCACTAAAGTCCAAGACAAAAAGAATCCTCTGACATGCACCATTTTCTCAATTTCGTTATGCGTCTGTGAAAGCATTAGCAACATCAACCTATCACATGAATCCACGTTGCACTTCGCATGCCTCTCTCTCAATTTATTTCACTTAAAGACAAACAAGAATTTTTCAATGAGATTTTATTGCACCTCACCGTTCAAATTTTTATCTCTAAACATCTTGGAATCTGTCTCCAACGGGAAGATTCGAAAGATATGAAGAGAAGAGAAATTGAAGAATTGCACGGATGAAAAGTTTGCAATGGCTACTTCGCAAAGCTTTAAGTATAAATAGAAAACATAAGTAAACATTCAAACATGGTGAATCACCTCGAATTTCTTTAAGAGCTGAAACTCTGCTCAATTACTCACAGCTTCAAGAAATTCCACATTCAAGCAATCAACAAACAATCATTTCAAATCATTTTGTAATAGAGAGAATCAAATACTTAGATTCAACATTGTAAGGATTCAACGTTAAATTAGTTGAATTCAGTTCACACTTTCATTTAAAATCTAAGTGTCAGTTTGGGAAGGGTACCCAAACTAAGTTGAGTGGTAGTTAGAAAGAAAGGCACTTTTCGTAAAACTGTGTTTACCCACTATAAAGGCTACTCCACCTAAGTAAGTAATGAACACTAGTGGATTAAAGCTCAGAGAAGGAATCAGGGGATTGGAGGTAGGCTCGGGGCCGAACCAAGATAAAATCAGGTGTTGAAGTTCTAAACTTAAGCTTTAGCTTTTATTGGGCCCAACTAATTCATCATTCTTTCTATTGTTAATTATTTTTTTCTTGAAAAACCGATTCAAGCTAAGTAGAGTACTCAACAAGAGATTGATGATAAATTGTACCAGCAAAGCTGAGTAGTTTATAAATTTTTAGACTAACTCATTACGCACACTCAGCATGTATTTAAAAACTTGGTTAAATAATTTTTCATAAATCTTAAAAGTAACCAAGATTCGCATTCACCCCCCTCTGCGGTTGTTTATAAGTTTTTCAAGGATAAACAAGTGGTATCAGAATAGTTGCTTAACTTATTGACTAACCGTCTTTGAGTCAAGATCCATAAATGGCTTACAACAATTACAGTTCTGGCTCAAGTCAGGTAGTTCTCTTAAAGGAGGGAATGTCTGTTACTAGGCCACCCCTTTTTTATGGTAATCATTACACGTTCTAGAAAAATTGCATGAAAAATTTCATTCAATAGCAAAGCAACTAGGCTTGGTTCACGATCGAGCTTATCCCCAGAGTTCCCACTATTGTGAGGAACGGAGTGCTTGTTCTAGTAGATCCAGAAGACTATGATGACACTGACCTGAGGCTTCTCAAAGAGAATGCCGCAATGATTAACTACTTAAACTATGCGCTTAATCTTACTGAGTTCAACAAGGTCTCAGGATACGAGACAACATAGGAAATCTGGAAAAAGCTGGAGATTACCTACGAGGAGACTAATAAGGTCAAGGAGTCGAAGATCAATCTCATGTTGAGGGAGTATGAGATGTTCTCTATGGGTGCTAGTGAGGGCATTCAAAGCATGAATACCAGGTTCATTAACATTGTTAATGAATTAAAGAGATTGGGAAAGGAGTTTACTGAGGAGGAGCTCGTCAAGAAGATTCTACGCACTCTTACCTTAGAGTGTGACTCCAAGAAGAGCACCATTAAGGAGGCTCATGATGTGAAGACCTACAGCTACGATGAGTTGATAGGTACCTTGCTCACTCATGAGATGTCTCTGAGGAAGTACTCTGATGACTCTAAAAGGGAGGCAAGGAAAGAGAGGGTAAAGCCATTATCCTAAAAGCTAATTCATCTGATGAGTCTACTAGCTACGACTATGATGAGAAAATGACCCTTCTGACAAAGTATTTTTCAAACGCTTCATGAAGAAGGATGGGAAGTTCAACAAGAAGAAGTTTCCTGGTAAAAACAAGTCAACTCAGCACCAGTTTAGAGTTGAGGAAGGACCCAAAAAGGAGCTTAACAAAGACATGAAGTGCTTTGACTGTGGAGAGAAAGGCCATATTCAATCCAGTTATCCTAAGGTGAAAAAGGATAGATTCAAGAAGAGGTTCAACAAGAAGAATGAGGCACTTGTTGCCACATGGAGCGACTTAGAAGAAAAATCCTCGTCGTCCGATGAGGAAGCAATTGATTCAGCAAACTTTTATCTCATGGCCATTGAAAATCAAAGGGGCGAAGGCTCAACATCTACCTCTAGTAGAGATCAACCCGCTGCTGACTCTGAAGGTGAGCGCAATAAGGGAAAAGCTCCCCAAGCTGAGGTACATTCTGAAATTCCATTATCTATGGAAAAATTTACCTAGGCACTTTTTGATGTTATGAAATTGACTAAAAAGTCAATGAAAAATATCAAAGAGCTAGTGAGGAGATGTGAAGATTTGAAAGACACCGTCGCTTCCTTATCTCTTAGTATATGCTTTCTTCAAGAAAAAGCTAAGTATCAATATTGTTCAAATAGTAAGCTCACTAAGTAATTAGATGAGTTGATTATTGAGTTAACAACTTTAAGAAGAAACAGGATCCTCCTCCAGCCAATAATCAACCAACAAGTAACCAAACTTGCAATTCTAAGAGGAACAATTCCTCTAAAAAGAAGAAAGCGAGCCAACCTAAAGCAAAAATGATGTGTGGTTTTTGTGGAAAAGCTGGACATGCCACAGTAATGTGTAGACATAAAAATGGTTATTATAACAAGTACGAATGGAGTAATTTAAGAACTACTAACAAGGAAGGACCCATCTCGAAAGCATGGGTACCTAAGAAAACGTAACTATTTTGCAGGCGAGCCTTTGATCCGCTATGACTCTAGAATGTGGTATGTGGATAGTGGATGCTTAAGGCACATGATGGGGAGATGAAAGCCAGTTCATCTCATTGAAGCGCAAAAGAAGTGGAAGTGTCAGTTTTGGAGATAATCAGAAAGGCAAGATTGTAGGCTGTGGCACTATCGGTGATCCTTCAATCGAAGAGGTTTCTCTAGTCAAAGGTCTGAAGTTCAACTTACTTAGTGTACCCAAGATTTATGATAAAGGTAGAAAAGTTACATTTGATCGACATGCTATTTAGTAATTGACTGTAAGACTGATTATACTATTCTCTTTGCTCCTTGAATCAGTAATGTATATACGATTGATTTATCCCTAGGCTCCACTAATGTGTGTCATGTATCTAAGGAAGATAATTCATGGCTTTGCCATAAAAGGTTGTGTCATATAAATATGAACATTCTATCCAAATTGACCAAATAGCTATTAGTTATGGGTTTACCCAACATCAGCTTTGAGAAGGATAAGCTATGCTCAGCTTGCCAACTTGGTAAGCAAGTTAAGAAATCTTTTAAGTCAATAAATCACGTAGTAACTAAGCGATCATTGGAGCTCCTCCACCTAGATCTTTTCATCCTAGTTTAGCCTATGAGCATGGGTGGTAAGAGATTTTCATTGGTGGTTGTAGATGATTTCACGAGATTCACTTGGGTAGTATTTGCTGAGTAGCAAATATGAGGCATATTAATTTTTTATCAAGCTCATTAACTGGATAATGAATGAAATAGGAACTAAAATCAGTAGAATCTGAAGTGATCATGGACGTGAATTCAAGAATTTTCATTTCGAAGAATTTTGTTCAGCGCATGGAATTGACCACAACATCTCTATACGCCTCAACAAAATGGGGTTATAGAAAGGAAGAATAAAACCATAGTTGAAATGGCTCGATCTATGCTGAGTGATAATAATCTACCAAAGTACTTTTGGGGAGAAGCTATTAAAATAACATGTTATATCTTGAATAGGGTTTTAATTCACCCAATTTTGGAGAAAACACCCTATGAACTTTGGCGAGGGAGCAAGCCTAAGATTGGTTATCTCAAATCATTTGGCTGTAAGTGCTTTATTCTTAACACCAAGGAGCAATTAGGTAAGTTTGAACCTAAGTCTGATGAAGGTATCTTTCTGGGATTCTCAACTAATAGTAGGGCATATAGAATATATGTCAAAAGAACTGGCCTATTAAAGGAGTCTATGCATGTAGATTTTGATGAAACTAACAATGTAGATAGATACCCATCTGATGAAGATGAAGGAGTACCCCAGCAAGAGGGATCCACTCAGTATGCCACTCTCTGTACAGCCCAACCCAGCATAAGAACCTGATGCTAAGGAAGTTAAAGATGATGATGATCTTTCAATCAAGTTCAACGATGGTGAAGATCAACCTCCACCTCAACAACCCATTGTCGATCCTCTAACTGTTGATCCGAGTCTTCCAAGAGAGATTAGATTTCATTGCAACCATTTGCTAGACAACATAGTCGATGATGTTAATAATTTAGTGATGGAACGAGGTCAGCTCAACAGGATGATGAGTCATCCAACCTTCATTTCATTGATTGAACCCAATAAGTTTGAAGATGCAGAAGGAGATGATTATTGGATGATCGCAATGGAAGAGGAGCTGGATCAGTTCAAGCACGCACAATGATGTTTGGGATCTAGTTCCTAAGCCTATAGGGAAATCAATTATCGGTACCAAATGGGTTTTCAAGAATAAGCTTGATGAAGATGGCTCTGTTGTTAGGAATAAAACTAGGCTTGTTACGCAAGGTTATAATCAGCAAGAAGGCATCGATTATGATGAGACTTATGCTCCAGTATCTCGGCTTGAAGCAATTCGAATCCTGTGTGCTTTGGCATCTCATACGAACTTCAAATTGTTTCAAATGGATATCAAGAACGCATTATTGAATGGATTCATTCAAGAAGAAGTGTATGTTCACTAGCCTCCTAGCTTTGAAGATCTAAAGAATCTTGAGCATCTCTTCAAATTAAAGAAAGCTCTTTATGGATTGAAGCAAGCTCCTAGAGCTTAGTATGAGAGGCTGACCAATTTCTTGATCATCAAAGGATATGTAAGAGGAAAAGCAGATTTGACTCTGTTTATCAAGTGAAGAAAAGAAGATGTGTTGCTTTTCCAAATATATGTGAATGATATCATATTTAGAGCAACTGATGAGAAGCTTTGCAAGGAGCTCAGCAAGCAGATGAAAAGCGAGTTTAAAATGTCTATGATGGGAGAACTCAAATTTTTCCTTAATCTTCAAATCAAGCAGATTGAAGATGGAATTTTCATTAATCAAGTTAAGCGTGCCAAAGAAGTCCTGAAGAAGTTTGACATGGAGCATTTAAAGCCAATATCCACTCCCATTGCCACTGATACTATAGTGAGTAAAGATGAAGTTGGTAAACCTATGGATAACAAGTTCTACAGAGGAATTATTGGTTCTCTTCTCTATCTCACAACTAGTAGGCCTAACATTATATATGTTGTGTGCTACTGTGCTCATTATCAATCTGATCCTAGAGAATCTCACTTAGGAATTGTTAAGAGAATTCTCAAGTACTAGCAAGGCTCGAATGAAGCAAGTCTGTGGCATCCCAGTAGCTCAGATTTCATTCCTAGGGTTTTCACAAATGCTGATTATGGTAGAGATAAGCTTGACAGGAAAAGTACAATAGGAGGATGTCATTTTCTTGGAGAATATCTTGTCTCGTGGTACAGTAAGAAGCAAACTTCTGTCACGCTAAGTACAGCTGAAGCTGAGTACATGGCCATAGGAAGTTGCGTAGTACAACTGCTATGGATTAAGCAGCAACTAGAAGATTATGGTATTAAAGTTAAATTTTCTAGAAGTTATGTGTGATAATAAGAGTGCAATTGACCTTTCCAAAAATCCAGTTCAGCATGGCAGGATAAAACATGTCAATATCAGACATCGCTTCATTAAAGATCATGTGCTAAGGGGATGTCAAGTTGGAGTATGTACCTTTAGAGGAACAACACGCTGATATCTTCACCAAGCCATTGCCAAAGGAGCAATTCAGTATTCTAAGGCATTTAATAGGAATGGTAAATCCACGTTGAAGAAGAAGGAAAATGAAAATCTCAAAAACTTGGCTAAGTGTTGGAGATCAAGCCTTGAGAAGACACGTGGATAACACCGTCTAACTTTTAAAGTAAAGGCGTGAGGAACAGTTTCGCGATTAAAATCAAATTCTACGTTTTAAAAAAGACGTGCTTTAGAAGCGAAATTATTTTTCTCAAAACTCACCATTTTACTGAGGCGGTTAATTAATGCCAATCTTAGCGTTAATTTTCATCTTGAGCTGTGGAAATGCCATGTATCCTTGAGATATTTCAGTTGTTTATAAAAGCTGAACAGTTATAGAGAGAGGTTCACTTGCTTTCTACAAATTTGAATCATCAAATCATTCGAACTCTAATTCCTTTTCTCCCAAAATTCTCTCAAACCTTTCTCAAATGGCCAATACAAGGACTACATTTAGACTCAAGAACACCACAAATTTGAAAATCGTGGTGAACATTGAAGGAAAAACTGAGAAATTGACTCTAGATGAAGGCACCCTTTTCACCAAGGTGGATTGGGCAGATAACTTAGAGTTTGGACCAATCTACGATGTAGATTATGAGGGATTGCTGAAGAATAAGATTATGCACCGAAACATTAAGCAGAAACACCTCAGCTCCTTCTTGAAGATGGAAGGACCAACCATCACATGACTCATCGGAGCTTTCTACTCTAACCTCTACACCATTCAAGGGTATAATGATGTGCGGATGATGGAGTTTGGAGGCAAATCAACTCTAATTTGGTCGTGGTTGATTGGGAGCATCCTCAACATACCTACTAGAGGCCCTCACCTTTGAAAAACTGGCGATGAAGATGCCATAGTTATTCTAGAGGATTGGGAGCTCCCCTCTAACTATGTGTCAGGGGAGATAGCAGCAAGCGAAATGAGCTGGACCGCTAGAGCTTACCATGAGCTGGTGGTGAAGCTGTTGCTGCTAAAAACTGAGTTTGTGACTAGCTACACCTATTTCAAAAGGTGTGTGGTTTACCATACAGTAAAGGGTAAGAAGCTTAACTGGCTAGGGGTGATTCTTCATCATTTGACCAAGCTAACTGTTTCTATCATTATGGTTACCTCATAACCGAGTTGATGAGGGTGGTGAAAGTGGAAATCGTTCAATTTTTGGGGGAGTCTGGTTACACAGTTTTGCCTATGAAGAAGAGATTCGACATGTCTCACTTCAGCAAGCTGGTTCGCAACCAGGTACATACTAGGTACAACACGACATAATAAAAGCGCAAGCTTAAGTGTGTACCGACAGCAGTACTGGTGGAAATCTCAAAGGAGGAAGAAGATGGTTTTATGGTAGACTTCGTGGATAGTGAAGATTCAAACAAGTTACCCATATCTAGCATCTTGGAGCAAATCACCACCACCGTTTCCTCTCCCAAGTAGAAGGCTTCTTCTTCTAAGGCCAAGGGGAAGAGCCCTACAAAATCCAAAGTCGATGAGGCCCCTGCTGAGACCCAGCATCAAAGGAGGTAGATGAAGGCCAAAACCCGCACCCAATAAGAAGCAGAGGCCAAACTTTATGCTGAGTAGCAGGCAGAGGAAAAAGAAGATGCAACTGAGGTTGATGAGTCCTTGTGCCAAAGGAAGCAAAAAATGGTATTCTCAGAAGAAACTAAGGAGCAGGGCGAGGCCAAGAAGTCTAGAGATGAGAGCACTCTACGTCCTAATGCTGCTGCTGAAGTTCAAGATGTTTTTGCCAAAGCCAAGGGCACTCAGCGCAAGCATTCTGCCACCAATAGGCCCCTGCAAAAGAATGTGCAGGTGGTGAGCAGCAAGGAAGATGTTGGAGACACCTTTTCTCTCCATCAGGGAGAGTCTGGTCTTCTAAATTCCAACATCTCCTTACCCTCTTTCACTCAAATTGAGGAACCCTCTACTTAGTTTGAGCAACCTCAAGCTCATCCATCCTTGGGCCAAACAGCTAACCTAGAGGTTCCTATAAATCCTACCCCCATTTCTTCTGTAAATCCTCAAACCTCTTCTCCTGTAAATTCTCTAAAACCCCCAGTTTCTACTCCTGTAGATACTGAAACACAGAATGTAAATTTTCCTCCTTCAAATACTATAAATTCTCCCCCATTCATATTTTCTCTCCTATAAAAAGCCATGGCTCTTTTTATCCTAACCCTTCACTAGTAAATAATTCTCCTAGTCCTTCTTCTCTTGTACAAACTCAAACACAAACCATTTCTTGTACAACCCTTGTACCTTCTATTCTACTCAAGAAAAGCATTCCCCCTACTTCTTCAAATGTAAATTCTTTTGAACCTACCCCTTCTTCAAACCCAGATTCTACCCCTCTAACCTCTCTAGTTAGAGAAATTCCGAACGTAGATAACTCTGTTCAGTATAGAAAAGCAAATGGTTAGAATACTGAGGTAAATTTTACAGCCTAAGATGTATTTGAACCCAGCAGAGAACTAGTTCGTGAGAACTTGGCTAACTCATCTATCTTGGCAGAGATTAGAGAGTTAGAAAGGAAGAAATTCCCAGCGCTCAAAACCAATGCCGAGTTAGATGGAGCAGTAAGTAAATTTCTACTTGCTCAAGAATTCACGGGCTTATCCTCCAAACCCAAGGCAAAATTACCTGAGTTTGAACAGCACACAAGTTTGCCAAATGAATCTATCTACTTCAACGAGTTTGAAAAGATTCAAGGTAACTTGTTGGTTATTTGAAATCACTTGGAAAAAGAGAGTGCCAAGAGCTTGGTGGACAAGATGGCTCTAATCCTAACTAGTTTGACGGATTCTGCAGCCCAGCTTGGGGCAGCCATCTCTGCTATCCCCAGGTCCACTGTAGTAGCTAATGCTATTGTAGTTAAGATAAGGGATAGTGTGGATACTGCTACTAAGCAGCTAAGTCTTTTGAGTACAAACATGGCAACTCAAGTGACATGGATCCACAAACTTGGTGAAGAGCAGGCCAAAATAAAGAAGCTCACTGATTGCCGAATAAAGAAGGTTAAGTTAAGATCTTCTTAACTTTAAATTATTGTATGTTTCTGCTTTGTGCAGGATAACTGATGTAGGAACTCATACAAGAGACTAACCATAAAAAAAGCTAAAGTAAGACAAAGTCCCAAAGTGAAGAAAAATCCTCTAAGTAGGGGAGCTGAGTAGCTTGAAGAGACTCACTCAGTATGGGGGAGTTCAAGTTGACTAAGGGAAGTCACTCAGCACAAGGGAGTCTTATATCACTTTTCAGGTATTCTTGATATCTCTAAACTATTTATTTAATTAATCTCTTCTACTTCCTAGTTTGCTATCTATCCAAAATGGGGGAGATTGTAGAACCCAAGTTAATAGTACTTCACAGTACTTAAATCTTTTGGAAATAGTAAAATGACTAGGATAGTTAAATTAATTGAGTACTAAGTATACTCTTAATTAAAGAAGCTGACTTGAGTTTGTTTAAGGGAAAACAACTCAGTTTGCTGAGTAATTAATTAAGTTATGACTTAGAGTAGGAAAAGCTAAGTCTGTGCTGAGTACTACATAGTTTAGAAGAATATCAACTCAGCTGTGTTGAGTTAGCTTTTATTAAGTAAAAGTTGAATTCATTGACACTTAGAGAATTAAATGACACATGTGCTGCTAATGTCTTCTATGAGAAATGGAATATTCCCTTGATACTTTTTAGGTTCAAAAAGCGCCGAAATTAATGAAGATTTCCAGTGGTCCTCAATTTTCAAAAAGGTGTCAGTACGGAATGTTGGAGATTCCTTACTAAAGTCCAAGACAAAAAGAATCCTCTGACATGGTTCATTTTCTCAGTGTCTTCGCGCTTCTCTACAAGCGTCAGCAACATCAACCTATCACATGAATCCACGTTGCACTTTGTGCGCCTCTCTCTCAATCCGTTTTGCTTGAAGATAAAAGAGAATTTTTCAATGAGATTTTATCGCTCCTCAATTTTCAAATTCCTATCTCTAAACATCTTGGAATCTGCTCCAACAGGAAGTTTTGAAGGATATGAAGAGAAGAGAAATTGAAGAACTGCAAGGATTAAAAGTTTGCAACGGCTACTTCACAAAGCTTCAATATAAATAGAAAACAGAAGCAGACGTTCAAACTTGGTGAATCACCTCGAATTTCTTTAAGAGTTAAAACTCTGCGCAATTACTCACAGCTTCAAGAAATTCCACATTCAAGCAATCAGCAAATAATCATTTCAAATTAGATTGTAATAGAGAGAATTAAATACTTGGATTTAACATTGTAAGGATTCAAAGTTTTATAAGTTGAATTTAGTTCACACTTCATTTAAAATTTGAGTGTCAGTTTGGGAAGGGTACCCCAACTAAGTTGAGTAGTAGTTAGAAAGAAAGATACTTTCTTTCAAACTGTGTCTACCTGTTGTAAAGGTTGCTCCGCCTAAGTAAGGAACGAACACTAGTGGATTAAAGCTCGAAGAAGGAATCCGGGGACTGGAGGTAGCTCGGGGTTGAAATAGGATAAAATTAGATGTTGAAGTTCTAAACTTAAGCTTTAGCTTTTATTGCACCATCTCATTCATCATTCTATCTGTTTTTAATTGTTTTTGCTTGAAAAACCGATCCAAGCTGAGTAGAGTACTCAGCAAGAGATTGAAGATAAACTGTGCTAGCAAAGCTTAGCAGTTTATAAGTTTTTAGACCAACTCATCACACACAACTCAGCACGCATCTAAAAAATTAACTTGATTAAATAATTTTTCAAAAATATTAAAAGTAACCAAGATTCGCATTGACCCCTCCTCCGCGGTTGTTTACAAGCTGTCTAAGAACCAACAACATGGAACAACCTACTATATTGCGTAGCTCAAGCAAGGCTCAAATAGCTCCTGAGCGTTATGGGTTTCTCATCACTGATGATAAACATCTCTTCCTTAAGGAAGATGATGAGCTCAGGACTTACAAGGAGGTAATGGAAGGCTCAGAATCTGACAAATGGCTTATAGCCATGAGGTCGGAGATGGGCTCCACGTACGAAAATAGAGTCTCTAGCTTAATTGAAGCTCCAAGTGGGATTAGGCCCATGGGATGCAAGTGGGTTTTCAAGAAGAAAACAAACATGGATGGTAACATAGTTACTTATAAAGCAAGGCTGGTTGCAAAAAGGTACAATAAAAAAGAAAGCATTGATTATGATGAAACCTTTTCACCGATGGTCATGCTGAAGTCTATAAGGATACTCCTTGCCATCATCGCTAATTACAATTATGAGATTTGGCAGATGGATGTGAAGATAACATTTCTTAATAAGAATCTGGACAGGGATGTGTTTATGGCACAACCCGAGGGTTTTACATCCAAGGATGGCTTGAAGGTATGTAAGTTGCAGAAGTCCATTTATGGATTTAAGCAAGCATCAAGGAGTTGGAATATTAGGTTTGATGAGATAATCCGAGAAATTGGTTTTGTGTCAAATGCTAATGAGCCCTGTGTATATAAGAATGCTAGTGGGAGTGCGATTATTTTCCTCGTACTATATGTCGATGATATATTAGTGATAGGAAATGATATTCCTTTTCTTCAGACAGTTAAGTCATGGTTATCAAAGAATTTTCCATGAAATACCTTGGAGAAGTAGCTTTTATACTTGGTATAAAGATCTACCAAGATAGATCCAGAAGGTTGCTAGGTTTTTCGCAAAGTACATACATAGATAATATTTTGGCTAGATTTAACTTTGAGCAGTCAAGAAAGGGTTATCTCCCAATGTCTCATGGGATTAACCTTTCTAAATCTGAGTTTTGAGAACATAAGAGGAGAGACTGTGCATGAATGAAATACCTTATGCCTCAATGATAGGATCCATCATGTATGCTATGGTACACACTCGACCTGACGTCTCACATGTATTGAGCTTCATGAGCAAATTTCAATCTGACCCAGGTGAGAATCACTGTATGGGCATTAAAAGTATTCTCAAGTACTTACATAAGACTAAGGATATGTTTTTAGTATACGGAGAAGGTGATCTCAATTTGAAGGGATACACCGACATGAGTTTTTTTATCTAACAGGGATGATTATAAGTCCTAGTCAAGGTATGCATTTATGTTAAATGGAAGGGCAGTTTTTTGGAAAAGTTCCAAACAGGATACGATTGTCAATTCAACCAGTGAATCAGAGTATTTAGCTATTTCAGAAGCATCTTAACAAGATAACTGGCTTAAGGGTTTCATTGGTGATCTCGGTGTGGTGTCTACCATTGTAAAGATAATAGCGGTCTATTGCGATAATAATGGGGCTATTGCTCAGGCAAGGGAACCATGGTCTTATCATAGAAACAAACACATACTCAAAAAGTACTATCTCATTTAGGAAATGATAGCCAGAAAAGATATAAATTTAGAATACATCCTAACGGATCAGAATCTAGCGGATGGGCTAACTATGCAATTGACTCAGGTTAAACATGACCAACATATTAACGAGGATGGCATGAAGCACATGGGGAACTGGCTCTAGTGTAAGTGGGAGATTGTTAGACATGATGTATGCCCTAGAGGCAATTAGGGTGATATATCTTTATTAGCTATAATGTACAAATGATTTTGAATTTTTATTAATAATAATTAAGGCATCTTTGTTGCTTATCAGTGCTTTTAATTAATTCATGTATCTCGCTGGTATCATATATATATATATATATATATATATATATATATATATATATATATATATATATATATATATATATATATTATTAAATATGTATATGCACATTAATGAGACAAATTCTGTGACTACTTTATAGAGTAAAAGTGCAAGGATATGTGGTGTGAGAATTGCACATACGTGTTACTATGAATAGTCTAAATATCCCTAGTCATAGTTTCATTGAGACTAGATGTCAATGGAAAGGATAGACTAGAATGTGTAGGTTTACTCCTTGGATTAGATCCAAGCAGCCGATCTCACAAGCTGAAGGTGGTACCTTCAGTTAACACATGAATGTATTCGGGTAATACATTAGAGACTGCTATAAGATAGACATTCAGAAATAACTATATCCATGTGTTGGTGTCATGTCTTATTACAGTAGTAGTATAAGTATCCTCAAACTTGAGATACTGGTTACCTTATGTAGGAGTTTCTATACTTTGGGTCATACTTATTCATACGATGGTGATTAGGATGATACATGTGATTACGGGTATAGTGATGATCACATATTGGTAAGCCGAGTAGTCAAGATGGGATCCACCGCTCCTGATATAGTGATATAGAGGGAGATGTACCTTAGGGTCCCTTGTTGAAGTGATGCACTCATAAACCTCTTATCAGAGTATAAGATTGCTAGAACGAGTTTCTAGTCAATCTTGATACATAATGGTCGAGTGGTGTTTTTCATGAACAAGTCTAATTCTAGGATAGCAACGGCTATTACATGAGTTGACACTTAATCCAAGCTCAATAAACTAGATGGTACTTAGCCTGATGGAAGGAGTGTATTGTATTGGTTACTATTGTAGAACTAGATCAAGTCACAAGCACTTGACCTTCCAAGTATCGAGGGATCATACGCCTTTGCTAGAAAGCCCATTTGATCGTCTAGAGCTATCGGGTTCCATATCGGTCTAGAATACTAAGCTTAAAGGTTTTTGGATGGGAAGTTAAGTTTAGGTTAACCTCTAGTGGCTCAATATTTTGGGATCCTATGAGGTCACACACTTTGGGTCTCTATCGGACTAAGTAAAGAACCTATAGACTGGGTCTATACCGAGAATATCTATTTGTCGAATTTGTTGGAAGAATTATTAATTTGTTAGACCAAATTAATAATTAAATGGAATAAAGAGAAAATAGGGGAAAACACACAGAGCAGAGCAAGGGAATTTTTCCCATTACTAGTGGGCCCCAAACAACGTGGGATGTTCAGAGAGGGGCTTATGTGGTTGCCCCGTGAGCTGAAAAGCTCGTGGCCCCGTGCGCGCTAGCGGGCTGCAAACATTGCCCAAGGTAGTTCTTGTGCGGGCTTGTCTCGTAAGCCCCCAAGCCTAACTTATGGCACAAGGCAAGCCTGTTAGGGCTCACCTTGTGGAAAGGAAGCCGCGGGTTGGCCCACGGGTCCTAGTGACTTGCACAACCAACCTGCATGTGGGATGGGAATATAACACTTCCCCTTTTCCCTGTATATAATCCTCCATTTCCCCTTTATTCCAAAGTTCAGCTTAGCCTTTCTCTCTGAGTTCGACATCTCTTTCTTCGTTCATTGTGCGAGATCTTTCATGAGTTTCTCCAAACAATGAAGAATTCTTTTGAAGGCTCTTTCTAATTAAAGTGAGCTTTCTCAGTTTATATTTTCAGGTTGGTCTTTGAGTGGTTTAGCAGCTACTGTCTATTAACGGGTTCTACCTCAACAAGGTTTTGGTCGGTGAAGATCCATGTGGATCAATCGTAGAGGCTATCCTAGTTTGGAGGCTCGTGCTAACAAAATTCTGCCGAATTACTCTAAGGGAACTCAGCATCCAAAAGAAAGAGAAGCACGTTGTGAGCACGGGATTTTGTACCAGCTCGCGCGTTTGATGATGACGGCTGTTACGGGATTTTATCCTTGAATCACACATTTTCAAGTATCCTGACGTGTCCGAATTGGAACCCTCCTCGTTATTAATAAAATTATTTAATTTAATTTAGAAATTATTTAACTAAAAAAAAAAAA
>CATIWQ010085944.1:0-11733 GCA_949673415.1 Euphorbia schlechtendalii | reverse complement strand
CAAAGCAAAGTTGTAAGGTATGCAAGTGAAAGCTAAAGTTGATCAAACTGTATCCACTCTTTAATGGGAGTCGTCAATTCCCGCAATTCCTGCGTCTGCTTTGAATTCGGTCTCGGCCCGTACAGAACCTCCACTAGGATGCTATTCTTTGCGAATATCGAACAAACGAATATTAAAGAACGAAAACTTTTATTGATAAGTGATTTGCAAGTACACTTATACAACAATCGCTCAAGAATATAAAGAAATCTAGTGATTGAAATAAGGATTCGAATCACTTAAATATTTTCTTGCTAACACTTAAGAACGTAGCGAATCTATCTACACACACACACACACTATATGTAACTCTTTATTTGCACTCTAATGCTACACACATCCAATTTTCCATGAAATTGTGATGGATTGGAGCCTTATTTATAGAGTTTAAATGGTTGCGTCTATCCAACGAAGGGTTGTGTCCATTGGTGAAAGATTGCATCTCTTCATCATGATTGGTTGAGAAGCTTTGATATAATCCACAATGGATAAGTACCTTTTCGTGATTGGTTGACTCCTGATAGGCGTATGTTCGTTGGTAGTTGATGGCGGTTGATCATGCTTATCTGGCGATTGTTAGTTAAGAAGATAATACCAGAAAATCCTCCAAGTCGTGACCATGATATACATGTCACGACCGTGAATCTTTGATTGGTAGACTTCTATTTCTGAAGTAAACAAATCACGACCGTGAATAATTGTCGCGACTGTGAATTGAGTTTTATTCAGAAATCTTCTTGTAATTTCACTGATTTTTGACAACTTCTATCCTAAGTCAAATCTTTAAGTTCCACGCATCTTTTTGCACCTTTTTCACTCTTTTTTCATAGAATTCCACTTTAGATCATTTTACTCCCAAGATTTACCTAGTATCTGCATTTGCATAAAAAAACAACTACATGCCACGTAAAATCTTTCATATGAAGTATAAAAATGACTAAAACTATAGTGTTTAATGTATAAAATTAATGTGATAATAAGTGTAATTATACACTTATCATAGCACTCCTCGGATGTGTCCATGGATTCAAAGTGCTCCATCCTATCTGCCTTTTCAAACACTTCTTGATAGCTGGAAAAGATGTCTGACCCAAACTTGTTCCTGTATGATGGCAGTGCAATGTCCAGAAGCTTGGTTATCATCTTCGGTAGAGTTAAGCGATCCCGAAGCCTAACTTGTGTGGCCATCCAACGCACATAGTAGGATTTGAAGCTTTCACGCTGCTTTTGCCTTATAGCCTCCAAGTGTTGCATCGTGGTTTCCATTTGAGAGTTGAAACCATAATGCCCCATCATAGCCTGAGAAAGGCTATTCCAATCAGTGGGTATTTCTAGTGGAAGGTTTCTGTACCATTCATTGATTGGGTTGGCCAAGGTGATAACAAAGATTTTTACCATCTCCTTAATGCCTTTATCACATCTGATAATACATCAAGTGAGCGCGTGGGTCACCAGAGCCCACATACCTTTTAAACTATGACATTGCGAAGTTGGGTGGCAAGCTATCTTCATCCTCAAATATCGGTTGTGCTGGGTATGTGTTCCTCAGGTGGTCATTGTTAGTGGCTAAGAATTATTGCCCCAATCCACCATGCTTGGTCGTTGGAGGATGGCATTACCAGTGTTTGGATAGAAACCATATTGCCCCTGGGGATATGCCATGAAATTGGGGCAGTTGAGGTGTTTGGTTGTGAGGTAATAGTTGTACTCCAACTAGGAATAGGCTGTTTGGTCATTCCTTGGTAGAAAGGCCCTGGTGTGAATGGCGGCTGCCCCATTTATCCTAGGAAGAATTGGGAAGGATTGGCAAAGTTATATCCTGGCTGCCCAATTTGAGCCTAGTTCTGGTTTTATCCTATCCCAAACTAGTAAAAGGTGGCAGGAGTTGGGGGCACTGCATTAGAGATAGGAGGTCTGCCTATTAGATTGACGTTGTTAAGGGTGACCTTCGAGCTGGACATTGCATTCTGGGCCCTCCTAGTATGCTGGCGAATGAGTGTTGCTAGCTGTTTACTGTTGGCAAAAGCATTCAAGGCAGTTGTAATCTTGACGCTCACTGATGATTGCTGAGAATCTTATTCCGTAAGGACAAGGTGATCCTCCCCCACTCCTTCTCCTTGTGGATTAGACATGAAAGACATACATCGAACTGAATTTGAATCAGAACCTGAGTCCTCACTTGAGTCAATGTATGGAACCCCCTCCAAATTGGCTACTATTGGAGAAACGTAGACTAGGTGGCGAGCAGGGCTCTTCCAAGCCCCTTTGATACACCAGAAGAATATTAGACCGTGCATGTAAGATTCATGATATGATTTGTGATGCGGGAAATGCGTGAGATATTTAATGTTATGGCTGGATTCATAAGGGGTTAGCATGCTATGATGTGAAATAACATTTATGTCAATCCGTTTGAAACAAACAGGTTAGTCGTTAGGTAAAAATGAAAACATGTGGAAATGAAAATCCAACATCGGGGTTTGAGATTTGTACAATGTCTATGTAACATCATAATATGAGTGGTGTAAGTGAGGTAACCAAGTTACCATGTGGTAATAGGTTCATAGTTTGAAATTTCATAGTATGACTAAATCTAATGGCATGAGGGGGTTAATTGATTTTGAGTAGGCAGTGTGACATACCCTAATGAAACGAAAACAACTACCGTAGGTAGCTACCTAATGAATGATTTGGTTATTTTGCCCACTTAGGGTAGAGTTTTGGATGCCTGTGCGGTCCTCACTATTTGAGGGTATGTGGTGATACGTGAATTATTTCCTCGTGTGGGTGAATGATTCGGGTATGAAGCGTATACCCTTGAAGATTTGGTAAGGTAAGATTTTTGAAGCAAGTTCTCCCCATGTGGGCTTAGGTTAGGACATGAACTGGGATATCCTTTAATGTGGGAAATGGTTTGGGTAGGTATTAGTCTTGTTTGGGCTTTATGGTGTGTATAATTGCCCTGGAAGGGCTGTGAGTTGGATGTTGAGTGGACATCTCATAGGTAACATGTGGGATATATTATTACCCCTTATGGGTTGAGTGTCGAATCACGCACTAAAAGAAAGGTATGTTTGCCCTATACGGGCTACTAGCCAAATTTCAAGTGGACATCTAAGTGAAAAGGGGTAAGTGATGTTTCTAAGTGGTTTTATGTTGTCCTAGGGTTATATGATCTTGAGTGTTATCTAATCCTAAGTGTATGTGATGAGAAGATGTTATGTTACATCATATAAGTATGATGAGTGTGTGCATTTAAGTGTCTGCACTAAAATTCATGGTTAGCATGACATTTGTATAATAATAAGTACAAAACACATAGCATGCAACGTCCAAACTTCCAACCATACAACTCCCGCGTGTAGGGTTTTTGGCTAGTCTCTATCCTAAGTTTGGTTCATCTTAGTACCATGAAGATACTAAGGAGCGTACCTGCAAGAAAATATAATGCATGATCGCATGTTGGATACACCCCAGGGTAAATGCCTATGGCTTATTTACATGAGGGTTGTAAATGGGTTGCTGATATAGAAGGTTCTTGTTACGCTAAAATACAGTCCAAGCCTCTCCCCAAATGGGTTGAGGGAGGTACATGCGATATGGTAATAAGTGCTGCACCAGCTCAAGTGCTATCTTTTCTCAAGGAGGTAGATTAGTACAAGAGAAAGCTTCGCGGTAATAGGGTACCTTAGACTTATGGGCTAATTCCCTCTACTGCAATGCGTTATTTATGAATATGTCATGATTAAGAGAAAACAGAATAATGTGATCAATAATTTTCGACACTTATAATGACAAGTTTTTAGAAAAATCCCAAGTGGAGTCACCACTATGAGCGTGCCACACAAAGCGATGGGCTGAGAGTGCGCGAAAAGATGAGGGGCGCGGTCCACTAGGGTGTTTTTAAAAAAAGGCACCGGACCATGGACCCGGAAAAGTTGAAAGAGAGAGCGAAAAAATTTTTAGATTGGTCGAACCCGAATCCACCGCCTCTTAGTGTGGAGTCGCCACCTAGACTAGCTCTTTCCAAGAATTAGAGTTCTGTGAGGCTTAACGTCTGGGGGATGGGCCACTAAGACACGGAGATTCAGGTTCGGGATAAGTTGCTTATTTCTTATGTGATCACATTATATTACATCTGTAGAAAATCGTATTTTCTTAATTACGTATATTTGAACTTACATTGTTTTTAGAGTTATTATGCATGATTTAATATATGTGCGGGAAGTAGTAAATCCATACACAAAGTAGTAAATAAATGCGGAAAGTAAATGCAGAAAAGTAAAGATTACAAATTACAAAACCTCGGGGGATGCAACCGCCCGCCTAATCTATTAATTACATTTCCCATAAAAATAATATTTGTAATACCCGAAAGAAAATAAAATCCTAGGCATACATCTAACCTGCATCCACAAAGGTTAGCACAAGATATGACACTTATGTTTGACTTGATTTTGAGAAAGCCAGTGTGGCCTAATTAAAACATTGATGATTTAAAGTTGTCATTTTAAATGAAAATGGTTCATTTTTATTTACACATATGTTGGTCGATTTTATTAGAGAAAATGACCGCATGGCATAGTGTGAGGTCTGTTATCCAGGAATAATTTGTATTCCCTTTGTGGGGGTATTTTAACAGGTGTATTTTCATTAATAAAGAAATTACAGATGAAAAGAAGAAAATTACAACATTTACAACAGTAATAAAATTCTAGGTCCACAAATAAGATCAGAAAAAGATGAAGCAAACGATGAGTACGATATCTGAAGTTCTAGGAACTCAAAGGCTTACCCTTTCGGTATGAATCCACTTCGACGCATCCGTATGATCCCTGGGAGCATTCCTCGTTCGTTGTGATTTAATTTGTGGTTCAATTGGAAAATAAGTGTTTATTTATCCAAAAGATAATCAGACTCGGGTTCTAATTTTGTTTTAGACCCAAGACTATCTGAGGATTTAAGAAGAAATAGATGAAAGAAATTTGATTTGAAGATGAAGAGTTTTGGAATCCAAACTTGTTTTGGATTTAAGAAAATATTGAAAGAAATGAAAGAAAATCTTTTTTTATAGTGTTTGTCAATGTTTTTGATTCTGAAAAGAAGAATTTTCTCTAAAATTTCTAGCCCCTCTCAATCCAAAAAGGTCTGACTATTTATAGGAAAAATCCTGAAAATCCAAAAGTGCTAAGTTTTTCCTGCGACGAGGCTCCTTGCCAACCCTTGGTGATGCAGGCCCTCGATCCGGTTTTCCGTGGTGTTTTTACATTTTTTTTGTGTATTTTCGTATTTTTTAATTAATTTCTGAATTAAAGGAAAAAAAATAAATTTTATTAGAAAAGTCCTTTTAAATTCAGAGACGAGGAAGACTCTCATTTGAAGATCATCGAACGGTCGAAAATTGTGTGATTCGAGGATAAAAATCTTGAAAAGCCATCATCATTGAACGTGCGAGCTGGCACAAAATCCCATGCTCACAACTCCATTATTTGAGAAATGTGATGAGGAATCCCATAGCGGGTGAAGATGCACTTCTCAATGAATTGGCCATTTTCTTGGCATTGATATTGGAGTAAGATTCGACTTCAACCAACTTGGAGAAATAATCGACAGCCACTACGATAAATCTATGGCCATTACTAGAGTAAGGGTAAATCTCTTTGATTATGTCGATCCCCCACGCCGAGAATGGCCAAGGAGTAGATAAGTTGAGGTGGGTAGATGGCTAAGGTCCCCATAGATTTGGAACTCGTGACATTTCTTCACTTCCACCACATAGTTTGTGACCATGGTGGTCCAATAATACCCTTGACGCTGAATCTTCTTGGCTAGAGCTAAGGCGTTCATGTGTGGCCCATAGTCACCTGCGTGCATACGTCTGATGACGAGCAATGCCTCTTTCTCAGGCAAGAAACGGAGCAACATACCCGCCGGAGTACATCGGAAAAGATCATTATCGAGAAGTTAGAATTGGATAGCTAAGCAATGGAGGGAAGTGCGCTTAGAGTCTGTGGAACACTCAAGATAAATTCCATCTTTCAGGAACCGGATAATATCGAAGTACCAGTAACCCGAATCTAAGTCTTCGTCAACTGTCACTGCTCTGCAATAATAAGGCTCCTTGGCTGATTGAAGCACCAATGGTTTGATGGGTTTAGTCTGGCGCCCTTCCTACATAGAGGCCAAAGTGGCCTGGGAATCCGCCATTTGGTTATCCTCTCATAGAACATGGTGGAATACACATTTGTAAAAATTGGCGAAGGCTACTCAGACCGCTTCTAGATAGGGGCGAAGTGACTCCTCCTTGATCTCCTAATTACCGGTTATTTGCTGAATTACTAGGGCTGAGTCTCCGATGACCGATACCTCTTTGGCTTTCACCTTCCTTAGTGCTTCTAGGTTGAATAGACATGCTTCGTATTCTGCCCCGTTGTTCAATAATGTGAACTCCAAATGCTTGGAGAATGGAATGACCTTATTCTAGGGTGTGATCAAGACTACGCCTAGGCCTGCTCCTTTGTGATTCATGGCACCATCGAAATACATGGTCCATTCTTTCTTCACTTCTTCTACCAAGGATAGCTGCTCAACCCGCAGAGTCGCCACTGTGAGCGGACGATGTTAGACCCACATGGTCGTCGAGAGGTGCCGACCTTGAAAGGATGGGGTGTGGGGTTTTGAAAAAAAGTTTTAGTTTGATTGAAAAGCATGTTGGAAAGTGTTGCTCAAAGAAATCGAAGCTTAAAAGACTCGAAACCTGAATCTCTAGTCTGTGTTACAGAGTCACCACCTGGATCAGTTCTTCCAGGAAAATTTGGTACATCTTAGATCCGTTTGCCTAATTCGTACCATAAAATAGAGATTCAGGTTCGGATGAGTTACCTATTTCATCATCATTTGAGTTAAATTATACTTGATGGAAACCACGTCTATAATATTCTTACTAAACTATATATTTTCAGTTTATGTTATAGTTCATCACACATGCATAATACGGTAAGTAAATTGTGGAAAGTAAACACGTAGAAAATTTAAATGCACCTAGTCTACAGGTGATTAATTACAACATTGGGTTGGGGGGTTTTATAAATTGCCTAAATACATTAAAATCTAAGGGATACAATCGCCTAAAAATACATCGATATCTAACAAATGTTACATTTGATTTTAACATTAAAAGCAATACCCGAAGGAAATTAAATCATAGCATACATCTATCATAGATTACTTGAATTGAAAAAGGTTAGCACAAATATAGCACATCACAAGTAGTTGCAAGTATGTTCATTTTGATTTTTACGAGACCCGTATGGTCTAATTTAAAACATCGAGAAGTTTGAAATCTCTTTTTTATTTGTCGGGGTCGGTTATCCGGGAACTTCGGTTCCCTTCGTTGAGGTTTTCTAACACACTTCAATAATATAGGCGGAAAATAAATCTAAGTCCAAATATATAAATAAAGGTGTTATTAAATTAGTTCCAAAAGGGAAATCTTTAAAGTCGATAAAATGATATCCCAGTGAAGGGAAACCGACTTCAACCATCCAAACACCTTTTGGAATGATTTCGGGTTCGTAAAATCTCCAAACATACACGTTATGTTACTTAAAAACTCAGATTTCAATTCTAAATAGTCACCACTGACCCTCTTGAATAGAAATCGAAATTTGGAAAATTTAAGAACATTTTGCCTGTATTCTGCCTGGAACATGATGTCGTTAACGGAATTACAGAGACAGAACACTTATAGGTTTTTTGTTTTTTTACATTTTTTACATTTTCAAATATCAAGCTTATACATATGATACAATCAAGTGAGACACGACTCTATGAACTCAGAGGCTTACCTGTTACCGTGAATCCACTTCGCTCGGTCCACGAAAATCCCTGGAAAGTCCTCCTTGTTCCTTTGGTTCGGTTTGGGGTTTCATTAGAAAATAAAGAGTAAATGTTATTTGAAGAGAAAAAGAATTACCTGAATATGAGTCTTAACAAGATGAAGTATGGAAGTGGAAATCCCTCTTCTCTCGAGTCTAGACTTCAAGAAAACTTAAAGACTCAAAAATTGATCGAAAATGGACTTAGTGATCAAACACCTCAAATGCATAAGGATGCTTGTTGAAGACACTTAAACTAAGTTCTATTGAGCTAGAACTCAGTAGAAATGTCCTAGGGAACTCTGACCTCAAAGTTTGCTTAAGCTCTTAACACAACCACACTTTCCGAAACAAGTGAACTAAACCTCAAACTTGCCTAAATAACCTAAGATGTCTCAAGTTCATGCCCTATCCATGAACTTACACACTCAAGTTCTAGAAATGTAAGCGAAAATAAGTTAAAAGAAGTTTACTTAGTTACAAAAATACTTAAATGCCTCAAGAACACTCAAAAACACCAAGTACACTTCAAACTCTTGCCTAACTTTTGAACTCCTTTTCTTGCTTCCATTTTGAACGAAAATGAGCTCCCTTATCTCTAGAACTTAGCTATAAACTTAAAGGGAGCCCCCTTCAATTCAGAGTCAACTTAGCTTAGGATAGGCCATCTCTTACTTTTTGCTTTTTTCGATTTTTACATTAATCCCATGTGAAAGGGAGTGTGCTAAATCCTAAGAAAGGAGTGAAAATCTGGATTTTCAGAGAAAATGTCCAAGTAGGTTAGGGGGAGTAGCTTTTTGGCCTGAAAATTGTAGAAAGTGCAATTTTGGTTTTGCTGCAGAGTCGATGTCATTAACAACATTGATAATGTCGTTAATGACATTAGCCATATCGTTAACGATATAGCAATGTCGTTAACGACATGGCATGTCTAGGCTGGGCTTTTTTCCTTTGGTTTGGGCTTTTTAAGGAAGAAGAGACCCAAAGAAACAAGGCAGATGATTTCTAAATGATTTTATGACCTTGAAAAATTTTAAAAGCTAACAAGGGAAAAAAATTACAGTTTCATCAACGAACTCTTGAGTTGGGAGTAAAATCCCGTGCTCACAATGGGGGCAACTATTTATAGGGAGAAAGAGAGCTAAAAGCTCCTCTTTTTTCGAATTTGGGATAGGGAAAACCCTATCCCAAATGCGGGTCATCTACACGGATCCTTAGGATCTGCGGGTTGACCCACCCATAGCCTGCATATGCCAGCTACTTTACAACCATGCAAGGTAAGCCTTGTGTGCTTGACTTGTCCTGCAAGCTAGGCCTTACGGGCTATCCCGCAAGCCCAACTTGCGGGCCTGTGTAAGTGCTGCCAAGGTAGCCCTTGTAGGCCTGCTACCTGGTAGTGCGCGCTGGACCATTGCAGTGCACGTTAGTGGCCCATGAGCAATTTTGCTCGCAGGGCAGCCGTGCAGGCCCCCACTCTCAACAGGAAAAATTCCCTTGCTACGCTCCATGCAATTTTTCTAAAATTCTCCTTTAGTCCTTTTAATTATTAATCTAGTCTAACTAATTAATAATTTATCCAACGATTTTGACATCCTTAATATTCTCGGTATAAACCCATTCTATAAGTTATATACTTATTCTGGTAAAGACCCAAAGTGTGTGACCTCATAGGATCCCAAAGTATAGAACTGCTAGAGATTAACCTAAACTTGGCTTCCCATTCGTGAACCTTTATGCTCAGTGTTCTAGAGCGATATGGAGCTTGATAACTCTAAATGATCAAATGGGCTTTATAAACAAAAGCGTATGATCCCCCGATACTCGGAATATCACGTGCTTGTGACTTAATCCGGTTCTGCAATAATAACCAATATAATACACTCCTTCCATCAAGTTAAATACAATCTAGTTTATTGAGTTCCGATTAAGTGTCAGCTCATGTAATAGCTGTAGCTATCCTAGAATTAGACTTGGTCACGAAGAACACCACTCGCCATAATGTATCAAGATTTGACTAGAAACCTGTTCTATCAATCTTATACTCTGATAAGAGGTTTATGAGTGTGTCTCTTTAACAAGAGGCCTTAAGGTACAGCTCCCATGATGTCACTCTATCAGGAGCGATGGATCCCATCTTTGCTACTCAGCTTACCAACGAGTGATCATCACTATACTCGTAATCACTCGTGTCATCCTGATTGCCAGGGTATGAATAAGTATGACCCAAAGTATAGCCACTCCTAAACAAGTTAACTAGCATCTCAGGTTTGAGGATACTTGTATTTCTGTTGCAATAAGACATAACAACACATGGATATAGTTATTTCCGAGTGTCTATCTTATGGTGTTCTCTAATGTATTACCCGAATACATTCATGTGTTAACTCAAGGTACCACCTTCATCTCGTAAGATTAGTTGCTTGGATCTAATCTAAGGAGTAAGCCTGCATATTCTAGTTTGTCCACTTCATTGATGTCCAGTCTCAATGAATCTATGACTAGGGATATGTAGACTATTCATAGTAACACATGTTTGCAATTCTCACACCACATAGCTCCCACTATGTCCTCGCACTTTCACGCTATGAAATAGTCACAGATTTTATCTTATCAATGTACATATATAATAACACACATATATGATACCAATGAGATACATAATATAAATAAACATTGATAAATAACAAAGATGCCTTTATTATTGATAAGTGTATAGTTACACTTAATATCATATTAATTTTATACACTAAACACTACATTTTAAGTCATTTTTATACTTCATATAAAAGATTTCACGTGGTATGTAGTTGTTTTTTATGCAAATGCAGATACTAGGTAAATCTTGGGAGTAAAATTATCTAAGTGGAATTCTATGAGAAAAGAGTGAAAAAAAGTGCAAAAAGATGTGTGGAACTCAAAGATTTGGCTTTGGGTCGAAGCTGTCAAAGATTGGTGAAGTTGCAAGGATAGTTCTAATGAAAATGCATTTCATGGTCGCGATAATAGTTCGCGGTTTTGACTTATTCTTCTTCAGAACAAAAGTTTTCCAATCAAAGATTCACGGTCACGATAAGTATATCGCGATCGTGACTTGGACGATTTTCTATTTTTATCTTCTTAACTACCAACAGCTAGATAAGCATAATCAACCGCCATCAACTACCAACGAAAAGACACTTATCAAAAGTCAACCAATAATGAAAAGGTTCCTATCCATTATGGATTAAATCAAAGCTTCTCAACCAATCACAATGAAGAGATGCAATCTTTCACCAATGGACACAACTCTTTGTTTGGATAGACGCAACGCTTCGAACTCTATAAATAGGGCTCCAAACCTCACAAATTTCGTACACCACCAAAGGAGAACATTAGAGTGAAATTATAGAGAAATATAGTGTGTGTATAGATAGAGAGTTTTCTAGGTTCATATGTGTAAGCGAAAAAATGTCTATGTGATTCGAATACTTGTTTCGATCACTAGATTTCTCTATATTATCGAGCGATTGTTGTATAAGTGTACTTCCAAATCACTTATCAATAAAAGTTTTCATTCTTCAATATTCGTTTGTTCGATATTCGCAAAGAATAGCATCCTAGCGGAGGTTCTATACGGGCCGAGATCGAATTCAAAGTAGATGCAGGAATTGACGACTCTCATTAAAGAGTGGATATGGTTTGATCAACTTTAGCTTTCACTTGCATACCTTACAACTTTGCTTTGCTTTCTACTTATACTTTCTATTTCGAAGTTTATGATATGTCTGTGTGTCATAATGCATATTTCGTGTTAAGTCTTTTATGTTAATCAAGTTAT
>CATIWQ010085904.1:0-13247 GCA_949673415.1 Euphorbia schlechtendalii | reverse complement strand
CTCTCTCTCTCTCTACATTTCTTCCCTACTATATGCACGAAATTTATGTTTCTTAGTGTGCACTTTCTTCCACGAAATTTGTGAAGAATTGGAGCCCTATTTATAGAGTTGAAGGGTTGCATCTATCCAAACGAAGAGTCTTATCCAGTTGTGAAAGATTGCACCTTTTCACTTTGATTGTTTGATGAAACTTGATGTTATGCACAATGAAGAGGCACCTTTTCATGATTGGTTAACTTTTCAAAGGTAGTTGGTCATCCATAACAGTTGGTAGTTGATGGCGGTTGATCATGCTTATCTGGCGGTTGGTAGTTAAGAAGATAATACCAGAATAACGTCCATGTCGTGATCGCGATAGACAAGTCACGAACATGAATCTTTTGTTGGCAGATTTTTGTTCTGAAGTGACCAGGTCACGATCGCGAATGATTATCGCGACCGTGAATTGTGTTTTTCTTCAGAATACTTCTTGTAACTTCACCGATCTTCGACAGCTTCGATCCTAAGCCAAATCTTTAAGTTCCACGCATCATTTTGCACCTTTTTCACTCTTTTTTCATGGAATTCCACTTTTGATCATTTTACTTCCAAGATTTACCTATTATCTGCATTTGCATAAAAAATAACTACATACCACGTGAAATCTTTTATATGAAGTATAAAAATGACTCAAACTATAGTGTTTAATGTATAAATTTATGATGATAATAAGTGTAATTATACACTTATCAGTTACGTTTTGGATTTTATAAAATATTTACCAAGTTAAGGTTTTTAGATGCATATGCTGAGTACTTTGTGCTGAGTTGGGTCTAAAAACTTATAAACTTCTCAGCTTTGCTGCTCAATTTTATCTTCAATCTCTTGTTGAGTACTCTACTTAGCACGAATTGGTTTTTAAGCAAAACGATAAAATGTTAGAGATAAAATGATGAATGAGTGAAATGATAAAGGCACAAATAAGGTTAGAACTTCAACACCTGAGATTTATCTTGATTCGACCCCTACCCTACCTCCAGTTCGTAGATTCCTTTCCGAGCTTTAATCCACTAGTGATTTCATTCCTTCCTTAGGTGGAGAAGCCTTTACAGCGGGTAGACTCTTTTACAGAAAGTACCTTTCATTCTAACTACCTCTCAGACCATAATTTGGGTACCCTTCCCAAACCGACACTCAGTTTTTTTAAAAGAATTTCGAACAAGAATTCAACTTATAGATTGTTGAATCCTTTACAATGTTAAAACTAAAATGATTTTATCTCTATTACAAACAGATAAGGAATTATAATGTTTGATGATTGCTTGAGTTAGAATTTCTTGAAGCTGTGAGTAAATGAACAGAGTTTTAGCTCTTTAAGAAATTCGAGGTGATTTACAAAGTTTGAATGTCTACTCTAGTCTTCTATTTATAGTTGAAGCTCTTGGAATTAGCCGTTGCAATCTTTTCATCCTGACAACTCTTCAATTTCTCTTCTCTTTAAATCTTTCAAATTTTTCTACTGGAGACAAATTCCAGGATGTTTGGAGATCGAGATTTCAAACGTTGGAGCGGGATATAAATCTGTTGTCAAAAACTTATTTGTCTTCAAGTAATCTGTTCTGATAGAGAGGTGCGCGAGATATAACGTGGGATTCTACCTTTCGTTGACTTGCTGACGTTATAGATGGCACGCGGAGAGACGCATGTCAGAGGATTCCTTTTATCTTGAACTTTAGTGAGGTATCTCCAACATTTCATACTGATACCTTTATGATTGTGAGGACCACTGAAATATCTTCTTTAATTTCAATGCTTTTTATCCTGAAAAGCATCAAAGGTATAGTTTGTTTCTTACAGAAAACGTTAGTAGCACAGGTGTCAAATATTCTCTAAGTGTCAAAGGAATACAACTTTTTATTCCTAAAAAGCTAACTCAACACTGCTGAGTAGATATCTTTATAAACTACGTAATACTCAGCACACCTCAACTTTTTTTACACTAAGTCATAACTTAATTAATTACTCAGTAAACTGAGTTGTTTTTCCTTAAACAAACTCAAGTAAACTTCATTAAGAGTATACTTAGTACTCAATTAATTTCACTAACCTAGTCAGTTAGTTATTTCTAAAATGTATAAGTACTGTGAGGTACTATTAACTTGGGTTCAATAGAACTTATAGAGAAACTCTCTATCATGAACATACATGAAGTAGATGCCTCACTTAGCTTCTTCTTCACTTGTTCAGAAATCAGAGCTTTGCAATTACGTTTCCAGTGTTCGGGCCTTCCGCACATGAAACATATCCCTTTGGAATTCTCCTTTTCAATTATCACATTTTTAACTTTCCTGTTGATAGGTTTTAAACCCTTACCTTTTATGCAAGTCTTACTTGCCAAGGTACTTGTTCCACTAGCCTTCAGACCATATTCAAAACTTCTAAGTTTCTTAATAAACTCTGATGTTTTGCTAGTCTTTCTTGACATTAGATAATCTTTCACGAAGGGTGAATATTTATCAAACAGACACTCAATCATTGTCTATATGTCACATTCAAAATTTCTTTCAATTCCTATCTAAGTCATTCTCTTTGAATACTCAAAGTATTCAATACAATGCTTAGTGGCCAGGATACCATCATTTCTCTTAGAGTTATAGAAGAATTTTAAAATTTCATTCCATTCAATCTTCATGCCTTCATGAATTCCTTTGAGAGATGGATCAGCATGGATTTTTTGTCTAGACCATCGTGCTGCTTCTTAAGCTTCAAGGTCATGGTTTCGAGCATCACAAGTGACACAACAAAAGCATCCCTCTTATGCTTAAGATATGCTTCTTTCTATTGGATAAAAGTGTCAACATCAAGTTTGATTGGTTCAAGATTATCCAAAACATAATCAATGTTGCTCTTCTCAAGCTCCTTTCGAAGAGCCTTGAACCAGTCGTCAAAATTGATCCCTGTTAACTTATTATCAAGTATCGAATGGAGATTTATGTTTGGATTCATTATTTATCCTAGATATAAAATAGTAATTATTTAGACATTAGAATATAAACATGCATTTAATATAAGGTTTGTAACACATAATTCCTACTATTTTCTCGACATTCAAATATCCCCTTCTATTTAAATTCCGGAATTTTGGTCAACAAATTTTCCTTATTAGGTAGCATCCATAGCCATTCATCATGATCCCCACTATGGCAAGTCAAGCCATAATAATGCAACTATGATTGGAACCTGTCCATTTGCATCCCATGTATTTGCTAAGCTATTTGAGTTCTCTTTCTCGAGCCTTGCATACCCGATTGTACAACTCCATAAATATATTTCCAATTTGGAATTAGCTCCACTAACATGGAAAACTAACCCATTTTGATTAAGGCATTAACTTCATCTAGTCTCATGACCAAACACATGTTAAGGGAAAGCATGTCACACATTTCCTTACACCCGTTAATAAGGTTCGTATCATGACTTATGTCGGGAAGACAATTTACCACCTTAATATTGTTATAGGTATTTTATTGGTGTAGCTGGTCTCACCCTAGTCTAGGTATTATACGATGGATATAATTATGATGTAAAGATTTTATTCTATTAATTGAGTCAAGTAATTGATAACCCTCAATTTATAGCATTTAAATGTGTGGCAAAACATTTCTAATTTATATGATAATCACCTAGACTAAGTTTGAGCAAAACCGTAATCTAGTTATCACATCATTTTCTATAACAGGAATTGAAACCTAAGTCATGATGCATAACATACTTTAATCAATTCGTTAAAAATAACAATTTCAACATATTATCATCAATCATGCATGTATAAGGTATGCTCTAATACCACTACTGGTTAATTTAGACAGTAATTAAACATGCAAACTTGTAAGGTAGAATTTTAAAACTTAAAATTAACCTTAAAGGATCTCCTAACCATGCTGTGATTGATATAATCTAAGTTGAAACATTCCATAGATGCATATAGATTTATAAAACTTATAAAAGAAACCTAGCATATAAGTTAAGGGCATTACCAGTTGAAGCATGCCTTCCTTTGGTGCGGCACTCCCTTAGAACAATACTCCCATAGCACTAGCCTCCAATCTAGGACAGCCTCTATGATTGATCCATATGGATCTTCACCGACCAAAACCTCTGTTCAAGGAAGAAATCGTTGCTAGATAGCAACTGCTAGACTACTCGAAGACCAACCCGAAATTATTAACTGAGAAGGCTCTCTTCAAAATTGAATAAGCCTTCAAAAGAATTCTTGCGACGTTGGAGAAACTCATAGAGGATCTCACAAAATCTCGTGAAGAAAAGATGTCGAATTCAGAAGGAAAGGCTGAGCTGAAGTGATTTGAAAAGGAGAATGAGGGTAACTATTTATAAAGGTCCCCTTTTATCCAATGTGGGATAGGGATTGGTGGGTTGACCCACCCACAGCTCGCATATGCGGGCTGTGTTGTAGCTGCGCAAGGTAAGCCCTTGGGGGCTTGCCTTGGTCCTCAAGCTAGACCTTGAGGGTTGTTAGTGGGCTTATGCAACAGGCCCGTGCAAGCGTTGCCATTGCAACACTTGCGGGCTTGCTACCCGCTAACATGCATTGGCCATGCTAATGGTTCGAGAGCAATTTTTGCTCGCGGGGCAGCCACGTAAGCCCCACCCACGAATAACCCATGTTCGAGGGGCCCACTCGCAACGAGAAAAATTCCCTTGCTATGTTCCATGCAATAATTCCCTAAAATTCTCCTTTAATTCTTATTAATTATTAATTTGGTCTAACCAGTTAATAATTCATCCAACGATTTTGACATCCTCAATATTCTCGATATAGACTCATTCTTTAAGTTCTTTATTTAGTTTGTAAAGACCCAAAGTGTGTGACCTCATAGGATCCCAAAGTATAGAGCAGCTAGAGGTTAACCTAAATTTGGCTTCCCATCCGGGAACCTTTAGGCTAAGTGTTCCAGACCGATATGGAACCCGATAACTCTAGACGATCAAATGGGCTTTCTAGCAAAGGCGTTTAATCCCCTGATACTCAGGATGTCACGTGCTTGTGACTTAATCCGGTTTTACAATAGTAACCAACACAATACACTCCTTCCATTAGGTTAAGTACCATCTAGTTTATTAAGCTCGGATTAAGTGTCAGCTCATGTAATAACCGTAGATATCTTGGAATTAGACTTGTTCATGAAGAAGACTACTCACTTTAATGTATCAAGATTGACTAGAAACCCGTTCTATCAATCTTATACTCTGATCAGAGGTTTATGATTGTGTATCTTCAACAAGAGGCCTGAAGCTACATCTCACATTATATCACTATATCATGAGCGATGGATCCCATCTCGACTACTCGGCTTACCAACGAGTGATCATCACTATACACATAATCACTCGTATCATCCTAATTGCCAGGGTATGAATAAGTATAACCCAAAGTATAGCAACTCTTACATAAGGTATTTAGTATCTCAGGTCTAAGGATACTTATACTGCTATTGCAATAAGACATGACACCAACACATGGATATAGTTACTTCCAAGTGTCTATCTTATAGTGGTCTCTAATGTATTACCCGCATACATTTATGTGTTAACTCAAGGTACCACCTTCAGCTCATGAGATCGACTTCTTAGATCTAATCGAAGGAGTAAGCCGACACATGCTAGTCTGTTCGGTTCATTGATGCCCAATCTCAATGAAACCATGACTAGGATATTTAGATTATTCATAGTAACACGTGTGTGCAGTTCTCACACCACATAGCTCCCACTATGTCCTCGCACTTTCACTCTATGAAGTAGTCAAGGATTTTGTCTTATGAATGCGCATATATAATAATACATATATATGATACCAGCGAGATACATAATATAAACAAACACTGATAAATAACAAAGATGCCTTTATTAATAATAATAATAATAATAATAATAATAATATGAAACTATTTGTACATTATAACTAATTAAGATATATCGCCCTAATTGCCTCTAGGGCATACATCATGTCTACACATGACTTTTGATGCTCAATTCCATTTTTCTGAATGAAAATTTGGCATATAAAATTCTGGTCTATTATAAATTCTTATGACTTTAATAAACTTATTAAATTGAGTTTTAATCATGGTATAAAATTGCATAACTCGTTCTGTTGCCTCACTCTTGGCTTTCATTAAAATAACACATGTGAAGCTAGAAAAATCATCCACTACTGTCAAGAAATACCTTTCTCCCTCTAGAGTCTAAAAAGTTAGCCCCCCAAATGTCAATATGTATTAGATAAAAAAACATTTATACTATCATAGCATGAAATAGGAAATGACAGTCTCTTTTGTTTAGATCTTAAGTAAACATCACATAAGAAGTCAGTAGAAACAACAATATAAAGGAACATTTTATTTATAACAGACAATCTTGTATTTGACAAATGTCCTAAACGAAAGTGCCACAAATCTTCCTTACTACGCTTAACATATTTTACTCTATGTACAAAACTATCATTACTATTGTAAAAAGAGGTGTCTAAATGATATAAGCCATCATTCACATCATCTGAACCAATCTTGTTCTTGCTCTTTGTATCCTGTATCACACAAGAAGAAGAAAAAAAAGACTAATTCACAACCTAGTGTTTTAGTTATCTTAGTTGCTGAAATTGAATTATAACTAAATTCTGGAACAAACAACACATAAAAGAGAATAAAACCAGGACTAAAGTGTATGTTCCCTTTATGATTTGCTTTTAGCTTATCACCATTAGGTAATACTGCATGCCAACTAGAAAATAAAAGCACATTACCAAGCAAAGATAAGCAATTGCAAATACGATTACACGCACCCGTATCAACTATCCAAGTTGTAGAAAAATAACTTTGTTTATTGAAGTTGTGGAGGTTGAAGTAGCATTAGTAGAAGTCTCAAAAGACTTATCTTTAGACTGAACTAATCTAGTAGAAACAGCATTAACATAAGTTGTGTTCTATTGATTGTTAGCCATCATCCTTTGATAAGACTGGTTAGCTTGAGTTTGAATAATATGTGATAGCTACTCTAACTACTTTGGTGTAAAAGATGTAGTTTCTTGTTCTCCTTTATTTGTTTCCTCATAAGCATCTTGATCAATCTCACATTAAAATACTCCAAACCAGCAACTGCATTTACGTTACTAAATCTAACCTTAAAATTCAGTGGATATTCATTCCTTTTCCAACCATTAACAACTAAATGATTGCCATTGCAAAAAGAAAACTTGACTTGATTATCATTATGCCAATTCTACCTCCTAAAATTCCCTTGAAAAATACCTTGCTATCCTCCAAACTGAACACTAAAATCTAATTGTTTTCCATAATGTCCAAATTGAATGCCACTACCAGAATTCAAACCATTCCCATTGAAAATATTAAAACCTCCTTATCCACTATGGCTGTTACTACCTTTCCTAACAAAACCTGCCAAATCTTGGACACAAGAATGTTTTTCAACTTAGCAAATTCTCTTTCATATTGAAGTATTAAAGAAAACACCCTGTTCATGTATGGCAAGGTACATCCATTATCTGTGTCTTGATGCTAGAGAAGGAACTATTGAATCCTTTTAAAAAGGAAATTACAAGATTAATCTCCTATTTACACCTAACTACTAGAGAAACATTACAAAATCATCCTTCACAAGTACATACAGGCAATAGATTCAAACTATTAATCTCATCCCAAAGAACTTGCAAAGAAGAAGAGAAATTTGTAACTGGCCTAGAACCTTGCAAAATTGTGTAAATTTTTGTTTGCAAATCAACAATCTTATAGATGTTAGATTGTGCGAACCTTTCTCTCAAAATATTTCAAAGATCTTCTACACTATCAAAACTCACTGCCATTTAAGCTATAGAAGGACTCGAAGACATGATAATCCAAGAAAGAACCATGTTATTGTACCTGCGCTAAGCACCGAAAAACGCATCACCTTGAACATGCCTTCCAATCGTACCGTCAATAAATTCCAACTTATTTTTTTGACATTAGTGCCATTCTCATGTTCCTCACCCAAGATGATAATTTGCCCTATCCAAAACTGGCGAAACCAAGATAATTGCCAGATTTTTCCACAAAATGTAAGTAAAACGGACTGTGTTCATCAATGCGTAACTGATTCCTATTCGCCATTTTAGAAAATTAAGCAATAAAAACTCCAAGAAAGAAAGAAAGAAATCTAAACCCTAGAAAAATATGTTCTTCGTCAAAAAAATGAAATCAACCTGAAATTAAGAAACTAAGCATGTTGCGGAAGCATTAAACATAAGCTCTGATATCATGTTAACAAAACTCGAATTGGATGAACAAGAGATAAAACAAGAGAGAATTCTTTATTACAGTGAAGATGAAAGGTTGTTTGGAATACATGAATTTGGGAATTTTTCCCCTCTTATACCTAGAACGGAAAAGCCTCTATCGACTATATTTCTAACTTATGTAAATTTGCATAATAGCCCCTGAAATAATACAACTATAACTAACAGGTAAATTACAACTTCTATACATAATTTGTAAGGTGAGAAAACTTCATGTAAAGATTCCAAATAGATGTGAATAAGATGCATTATATGTGCAAACTATTAAGGAGTTATTCAAATAAACAAGGACATGTAAAAATATATCAAATATTTGGTTTCTCTTCTGGCAGATTCAAAACAAATGAAAAAATCGTAAACAAAAAATATATCGTTGGAAAAACCTATTGATAGAATGTTCTTAAAAGGGAAAGAAATTCCATAATTAGGAAGTTTTTTCTTTAGTGAAACCTAACACTTGAAATTCGTTAATAACTTTGATATGGGTTACTTGTATAAATTACAATCGAGTATTTAAAATTAGTACGAAAAATTAGTTAATATCTTTACCTAATTTTAGCAACATGTCAATATTGGCATTATTGTTAATCTCTTTATCTATACAGCCAAGAATAATCTACGGAGTGCCTCCTATCAAATTCTCATGTTCAAATTGAAAGCAAACCCAAAATTTAGTAAATCAAAAGGGAAAATATTCAATGATCTTCAAAAAAATTTTCCTCCTACACTTTACGCAATTGTAGCGTCAGCAGATGGACAAAACATCCCAAACATAGCATATTGGCTGGCTCAATGTAGATTTATAAAACATAAATATTGCCAAAGCTGTGTTATGGAAGCAGTGAATGAAATTCAACGGGAGATGTCCATTTGACACCGCAGGCAAAATGTGGTATGACAAATGTTTCTTTCGATTTTCAAACAAAAATTTCTTCAAGAAAGTATATCATAGCGACGACACATACATATCTAACGGTCCCATTGCAAATGATAAAACAAATTTTAATAGAAATATTAACAATTTGTTTACATAAAAATATTAAAAGGTGTTCAAGCGACAGTTGAAATTCCGTATTGTCATTATTTTGGAGGTTATGACAAGCACAAGGATAGTAATATATATATGTAATGGTTGTATGTACTAAGGATCTTTCTGTTAAACAGTAGCTAAAGATTGATAAAAGTGATTGAAAGATGTTTTTGATTGATGATATAAACAATAGCTAAATGGTCATTTTATACTAAAACTTGACCGTATGTACATGGTAAAAAAATAACTCCTATTTAAGCTATTTCTATATGTATTTCTTGAAATTGTGTCCAATGAAGTTGATTTCATTTGCTGCCTTTGGGACGGAGATGATGACATCTTTTCTGATCCTCTCCTTTCTAACACCCCCTCAAGCTGAGTAGGGGAATCA
Organism: Euphorbia schlechtendalii; assembly: GCA_949673415.1. Lineage (NCBI taxonomy): Eukaryota > Viridiplantae > Streptophyta > Magnoliopsida > Malpighiales > Euphorbiaceae > Euphorbia > Euphorbia schlechtendalii. Next base: position 3,479 of record CATIWQ010085904.1, on the reverse strand, counting down.
CCAATGCTCAACTTGTCTAATACTTCTGTGAAGATTCTTTCATTCACAGCTTTTGTCATAATATCTGCTAACTGGTCTTCAGATCTCATGTAAGGAAGGGTCATTGTTCCATCTTCAAACTTTTCCTTGATGAAATGTCTGTCAACCTCCACGTGCTTGGTTTGATAATGTTGTACTAGATTTTCAGAAATCCGTATGGCGACTTGATTGTCACTCATGATTTCGCATGGTTTGATTGGTGGAAAACCAATTTCTATAACAATATCTGTATCCATAGAACTTCTATAAGACCCCGAGCTATGCCTCAAAATTCTACTTCGGCACTAGATAGGGCTACAACCTTCTGTATTTTGCTTCTTTAGGTGACTAGATTACCCCCCACTAAGCTAAAGTAGCCAGATGTTGATTTTCGATCTATTGGGTTTCCTGCCCAATTTGCATCGTTTATGGTTTAATATCCACGTGACCTTGATTTTTTAATAGTATTCCATACCCATTTGTTTCTTTGAGGTATCTTATGATTCTCTACACAGCTTCCATGTGATTATTCTGCTATTGTTGCATAAACTGACCAATTATTCCCACAGCATATGAGATATTTGGTCGAGTATGAGATAGCTAAATCAATTCACCTACCAACCGCTGATACGTCTCTTTGTCTGTATCATTGGCCCCTTCCAGTATTCTTAGTTCATGATTGACTACCACTAGTGTGTCGGTAGGCTTGTAGTTAATCATTCCTATTTCTACTAGCAGATGTAGAATGTACTTCTTTTGGCATATAAAGATACCTTGCTCAAATCTTAGTACCTTGGTTACAAGGAAGTATTTCAACCTTCCAAGATCTTTCATCTCAAATTAGGAGAATAGGTTCCTCCTAAGCTTGGTGATTTCCTCCTCATCATTTTCGGTAATAATCATGTCATTAACATATATTATCAAACATGTGGTGAATTCACCCCTTCGTTTTAAATAAGAGTATGATCTGAATTGCTCTGTTTATACTCATACCTCTTCATGGCTATGGTAAACCTCCCAAACCAGACACTCGGTGACTATTTGAGACCATAAAGGGATTTGTTCAGTTTACACACCTCTCCTCCTTTGAATCCTTCCTTGAATCCAGTTGGTGCTTCCATGTATACTTCTTCTTTCAGATTTCCATGCAGAAAGGCATTCTTTACATCGAATTAGTGGAGAGGCCATCCTTTTGTTGCTGCCACAGAGAATAATACTCTAATAATATCCATTTTGGTCACAGGGGTGAAGGTTTCAAAGTGATCAATGCCATATGTCTGAGTGTATCCCTTTGCTACTAAACGAGCTTTGTACCGTTTGATAGATCCATCTGGTTTGTGTTTAATGGTGAACACCCATCGATACTCAACTGCCCTATTTCTTGAGGGTAGGACACATTTCTCCCATGTGTTATTCTTATTGAGCGCATCCATTTCTTCTTACATTGCCTTTGTCTAATTCTTTGATGACATTGTATCTTCAATGGTATTTAGAATTTCTTCCTCACATATGGCTGTTCAGAAGGCCTTTGCTTCATTGGATAATTTCCCCCTTACAATATTAGCTATAAGATACCTCGACCCTCACTTGACTGGTTCTGGGGAATATCTATTGGGTGGAATACCCCTATTTCTCCTTGGTGGCAATACTTGTATCTCCTCATGTGGTTGATCTTCTATCTCAACTATTTCATGATCATAATGGTCAAAACAAATAATAGGACTATTCTCAAGTTCCATTTCTTTTACCTCAGAGATCAAGTTCGGATGATTAGTATTTGAGGTACTGAGCTCCGTGGATTGTACTTCAATTTCAAGAGTGATATCAACATTATTACTATCTTGTATGACCATTTCACTATTTTGTGGTTGCGGAAAGCTTGGTAGCCAACTTAGGATGTCACTTAATTCATTCTCCCCCTGACTACAAAGTTGAGTATTGTAGAAGAACTTAGTTTCTAGGAAATTGCAAGACATAGTAGTGTGTGCTCGTCGAGTTTTCAGGTTATAACATCTGTATCCCTTTTGGTTTATTCCATAACCAATGAAGACACATTTTTTAGCACATGGGTCAAGTTTGGTTCTTTCCTTTTTGGGAATGTGGACAAATACTAAGCACCTGAAGATTCTTGGTTGTAGGGTTAAGGGTGGTGGTATTTTGGTGTGTTTGGCTAGATTTTGGATAGGGATTTGAAGATAAAGGATTTTTGTTGGGAGTCTGTTGAGGAGATAGATGGATGTGGCAAGTGCTTCAAGCGAAAAGGTTTTTGAGACTTGGGATTCAAGAAAAATTGCCTTGGTCATTTCAAGAAGGATATGGTTCTTCCTTTCGGAAACATCGTTTTATTCCAGTGTATGTGGGCAAGTGGTTTGGTGGATTAATGATCGCAAGGTTTTGACTTTACTAATTTAGAGGGCTTATATTAGGTGATGAAGCCAAAAGCCTTGTTCCCCACTTTTCTACTGATAATTTAAAAGTTCAAAATACGATCAGGTTTTGTTAATACCGCTTATCTAAATAGAAAAATGGTGACCACTACAAGTATACAAATTCGATGTAATTTTAAAAGATATCGATTCCATAGGGAAGGAATTCGGTTCTAAAGACCAATTAGAGTTATGGAACTAATGAAATAAGATAATTTGTAGGGTTTGGATGGTTTGGCTGATAGACTGATGAATAGACAGATTTATGAACAGACTAGAGAAGATGAAAAATATATAGATATTCCCTAATATCAAGTTTAACAGAGAAAAATATGCAAAATCATCAAGAATATTTCGTACAATAAATAACTTCAACAAATAAGGTTCTAGACGCCCTAATATTCAATAATTCATCGCAGAGCAACACATGAGATGACTTTTCTAAGTCTAGGGTAAATGAATTATGACACTTATAAGAACCTGGATAACTATATTACTATGCTTAGTACGGGTCATTCTCACATAGCCATATTTAGCAAGTTATCATTCCAAAAATGTTAGCTCACTAAACAGCGTTATAATCACAGATCTAGTGATTATGCACAATCTTGTTAACCCCGAAATCACTCTTAAAGTTAACTCAAAAGCATATAACTTGATTAATATAAATGATGCAAGATGAAATACTCGTTATGACACATAGACATATCATAAACTTCGAAATAGAAAGCATAAGCAGAAAACAAAGTAAAGTTGTAAGGTATGCAAATGAAAGCTAAAGTTGATCAAACCGTATCCACTCTTTAATGTGAGTCGTCAATTCCCACAATTCCTGTGTTTACTTTGAATTTGGTCTCGACTCGTACAGAACCTCTACTTGGATGCTATTCTTTGTGAATTTTGAATAAAAGAATGTTGAAGAATGAAAAATTTTATTGATAAGTTCTTTGCAATTACACTCATACAACAAACACTCGAATTTGTGTAGAAATATAGTGATTGAAATAGGAATCGAATCACTTATACATTTTTCTC